>JACEIK010001867.1:101363-120178 GCA_018107945.1 Datura stramonium
AATCAAGAAATGAGTGGCTAAATTACCTCATTCTGAGGTTGAGGCTAATTGCAGGATTGTGTAATTTCATATTATTTTCAGCTGAATTTTCTTCTCTTATAAACGGTTGTTCTTTTATTCTTGATTTTCACTGTTTTAATGTTTGGCCAAAATTAAGGTAAATTTAGAATCCTAATTTGACTCTTAAAGGAAAATTATTAGGGTAGACTTGGAATAGGGGAATATGTTCTTATCTTTGCTGTAAATTAGAGGTAAGATTCGCGTGCAGGATAGAAATATACCTGTAACATCATATTCGGTTATCAAGGGGAACTATTTTGACTAGCCCTAGGATGAGTTATTGCATCACAGAAATATGTAGTTGCGGGATTCATAACAGGGTAATTGGCTAGAGGTTCGAGAGACAAGAGCTAGACTCACAACCATCAACCTGAAAGAGAGGGTAGATGAAGAATAATATAAATATACATGCTTGCATGTCATACCTTAACCTGATACTGTTCTTGCTATTATGTAAATCAACATTTTTAGATTCATTTAGTGTTACTTTATATGTTACTCTTTGTCAACTTTTAATTTATTGTGTTATTTACATACTTGCATAAAGTAATTGTGACTACTAAAGTAGGAAAAATCACTAAGCCACAGTCCCTGTGGGTTCGATATCTGTCTTGAAAGAGCCACTATATTACTTGTACGACCACGTGCACTTGCGTCCGTTAGGGCGTAAACACTGGTGGTCAGCTTTAGAATAGGTTTTATGCCCTTGCATCTCGACAGGAGTAAAAGACCTCCCCATACGTGGTTACTGGTATGTTACGAGTTTTCCATCTTGATGTATATGCTTTGTTAGATCCAGGGTCTACCTTGTCTTTTATGACACCTTATGTGGCTAGTAGTTTCGAAGTCGATCTCGAAATCTTGTCAGAACCCTTCTCAGTCTTTACTCTAGTGGGTGATTCAGTTGTAGCAGATGGGTGTATAAAAGTTGCTCGGTCACAGTCCTTTAGAAAGTCACCTCAACAGACCTAGTAGAGTTATCCATGATAGATTTTGATGTTATCTTTGGCATGGATTGGCTACATGCATGTTATGCCTCAGTAAATTATAGAACCCGTGCGGTAGAGTTCTGATTTCCCAGTGAGATAGTCCTAGAGTGGAAGAGTAGTTCAGTTATGCATGTAGGTCGCTCTATTTCCTACCTTAAGGCCAGAAAGATGACTTCTAAGGGCTGCGTGTACCATCTAGTTATGGTTAAGGATGCTACATCCAAGACCCTGACTATTCAATCAGTCCCAGTAGTATATGAGTATCCTGAATTCTTCCCAGATGATTTACCAGGAATCCCTCCCAAGCGGGAGATTGATTTTGGTATTGACCTTCTTCCCGATACATAGCCTATATCTATTCCTCTTTACGAAATGGCTCCAATCGAGCTAAAGGAGTTGAAGGAGAAATTAAAGGACCTGCTAGATAGGGGTTTCATTAGACTGAGCAAATCCCCATGGGGTGCACCAGTTCTCTTTGTTCGAAAGAAAGATGGTTCTCTTCGTATGTGTATTGATTATCAGCAATTGAACAATGTGACCATCAAGAACAGGTATCCTCTCCCCAGGATTGATGATTTGTTTGATCATCTTCAGTGTGAGAAATGCTTTTCGAAGATAGATCTTAGATATGGACACCATCAGCTCAGGGTTCGGGAGAGTGACATTCCGAAGACAGCCTTCGGGATACAGTATGGTCATTATGAGTTCGTAGTTATGTCTTTTGGACTAACGAATGCTTCTGCAGCTTTTATGGACTTGATGAACATGGTGTTCAAGCCATACTTGGATATGTTTTTATCATGTCCATTGATGACATCCTAATATACTCTCGGAGCGAGGAGGAGCATGCTGCCCATTTGAGGGTGGTGCTACAGACTCTCAAGGATCGCCAATTATATGCTAAATTTAGTAAATGTGAGTTTTGGTTGAACTCAGTGGAATTTTTGGTCCATGTGGTGTCTAGTAAGGGTGTTCAGGTGGACTCTCAAAAGATAGAAGCGGTGAAGAATTGGCCTAGACTAGTCAATCCCTCGGATGTCAGGAGTTTCTTAGGTTTAGCTAGCTACTAATAGAGGTTTATTTAGGGTTTTTCATCTATTGCAGCGCCATTGACCACGTTGACCCAAAAGAAAGTGAAATTCCAATGGCCGGATGCTTGTGAAAGGAGTTTTCAGTAGTTGAAGACTCGACTTACCTCAGCACCGGTGTTAACCCTACGTGAGGGTACCGATGGGTTTGTGGTGTATTGTGATGCTTCAAAAAATGGCCTTGGTTGCGTATTGATGAAGCATGGTAAAGTCATAGCATATGCTTCCAGGCAGCTGAAGGTTCATGAAAGGAATTACCCGACCCATGATCTTGAATTGGCGACGGTGGTATTTTCCTTGAAGATATGGAGACACTATTTGTATGGGGTCCACGTAGATGTGTTTACGGACCACAAGAGTTTACAATATGTGTTTACCCAAAAGGATCTAAATCTACGGCAAAGGAGGTGGTTGGAGATACTTTAGGATTATGATATGAGTGTCCTTTACCATCCGAGAAAGGCTAATGTAGTAGCAGACGCACTTAGTAGACTCTCCATGGAAAGTGTGTCCCATGTAGATGAGGGAAAGAAGGAGCTGGTGAAGGATATGCATCGACTTGCAAGGTTGGGAGTTCATTTGGTTAAATCGACCGATGGTAGTGTGATAGTTCAAAATGGATCAGAATCGTCCTTGCTGACTAATGTAAAAGCTAGACAAGACGAGGATCCCATTTAGGTAAAGTTAAAGGAAGTCGCCCAGAATCAAAAGGTTGAGGTCTTCTCCAAAGGGTGGGATGGTGTGCTTATATATTAGGGTCGCTTGTGTGTCCCAGATGTTGGTGATTTGAGAAGTCGGATGTTGCATGAAGCTCACGGTTCCAGTTATTCAATACATCCAAGTGCCACCAAGATGTACCGTGACCTATGAGAAGTCTATTGGCGGAATGGCATGAAGAAAGACGTCGCAGAATTTGTAGCTAAGTGCCTAAACTGTCAGCATATGAAGGTTGAGCATCAGAGACTGGGAGGTGTGCTTTAGGATATTGGTATTCCTACCTGGAAGTGGGAAGAAATCAATATGGACTTCCTCACCGGGTTGCCTCGCACTTGTCGGCAATATGACTCCATTTGGGTTGTTGTAGACAGGTTGACCAAAGCTGCTCATTTTCTACCGGTAAAAACCACTGACTCCACAGACGATTATGCCAAACAATACATCCAAGAGCTAGTTCGGTTACATGGAGTGCCCTTGTCCATCAGATCAGATAGAGGTACCCAATTTACCTCTCAGTTTTGGAGGTTCAAAAAGGGCTTGGTACTTAGGTCAAGCGCAGTACAGCATTTCACCCGCAAACGGATGGCCAAGCGGAGCGGACAATTTAGAATCTCGAGGATACTTAGTCATTGCATCGATCTCCAAGTACCTATGTCATGTATTGGAATAGGACTTCTGACGACCCTAGGCTGGCAGTAAATGCTCTCTGATGAGTTTAACCTTCTCTTCTAACTGGTGCATCATGTCAGGTCCAATTAACTCTGATTCACTCACTTCGAACCATCCTATGGGGGAACTGCATTTCTATACATATATAGCCTCATAAGGAATTATCTTGATGGTAAAATGGTGATTTCTATTATATACAACTCCATAAGAGGTAGATGGTTATCTCAACTTCCTTGAAGTCTAGTATTCACACCCGTACATATCTTTGAGCGTCTAAAATGTGTGCTTTGCTTGGCCATCTATTCTGGGATGAGTAGTTGTACTCAAATAAACTTGTGTCCTAATCTGTTTTGACACCCTTTCCAAAACCTAGTTGTGAGATGTGCCCCTCATGTAGCCGGATTATCTCTTTAGTATTTAACTCAGCGTAATCTTTTGCTAAAACATAATTTTGACCGCCAAGAAATGATTTGATCCCACTCGCCTTTCAATAATGACTCAAGTAGGGTCAAGTTTATGCCTGGTACAAGATAAATTTGTAATTAAATTCATAGTGACTACTTCCCACTTTCACGCAGGCACGGCTATTTTCTGAATTAGCCTGCTCGGTTTCTGATGTCCAACCTTTTATAACCTAATGCATTTTCGTCAAACCCGGGTGGAGGGAATAACGGAAATGGTGTACCTTTGCTACAGTCTATTAATGAATCCCTGCCATGTTTAAAATGCAGAGTTGAACTTTAGGTCACAATACTCCACCCCCTATTATCTCAAAGGTCGGTGACTCCTTCTGCTGGGCCTCGTCTCTGGGCTGTACTACGTTAGGGTCTCCATACCCTCACTCCTTCGCCCCCACAACTCGTGTTGATATTGCAGTATTCTAGGTTACAATCTCACTATCCTTTAAATGTCAGTGTGATGCTTATTTCTCGACATTCAGCGGCAATTCCAAGTTCTATCAGCCTGCTACAGCCTAGAGGTGGTTCTGTTTTCCTCCAGAGATCAATGCTCATGTCTTGCCCTTACTTCCATAGGCTGAAAATTGGGGTTTGTGCCCCATGCACTATATTGGAAAGGATATTACTAGCCAAATCTACTAACCTATATCATCTTGACCTGTGCTCGAGCCGGTTCCTATCATATAGTCTCATCCCTCAACATAATAAGCTGGGGGCCACCACCATTATTCTCTGGTTATTCACTACCGCCATCAACATAGGATTAATCAATTTCTGACCTGAGCTTTGCTATTGCTGGAGGTCTATTGCTTATGGACTCTCATATGTACTCGGCTACTCCTAGCAATCTTACCTGTCATCCTGATATATACTGTAGTGAAGCTCTAGGTGGCTTATTTAAGTACTAAGGATCTTGATCACTTTTGTAACACCCCCCAGAAATCAATGGATCTATCCCACCTTTACTATTGACTCTTGGCAACATAGAGTCAATACTTACACTCTTCTGTTGTTCTGAGAAAAGGTTGGGGGTAGGAAACAACCATATCATATCACAGTGGGGCTAAGGTATGAAACTCAACAAACTCTAAAGGGTTGGAGGTAAGAATCTTGCAATTTTCACAACCTTTCATACCTTTCAAGTGATCCAACCTTAACTGTTGTCCCTGTCTAATGTTGAGTAGCTACTAAGTAAGATGACATATACATACTACACTCCTCATCTCCTGTTCCGAGGGTGTAGAAAGAACTAGGAACGCTGCTAGCATGTCTGTTACCTTTTGAAGTTCCTGGTGCCCTGGGAGGATGCTGGGGAGATTGAAGAGATGTCCCCTTTCGCCCTCAGGCTGGGCTGTCCCCAACTGTGGCACCATGGTGGTACCCTCTCCTACTATTATATCTAACTTGTGGCTAGCTATAATATATCTTATATCAAACATTATTCTAGACAAACATAACAACATAAGCTTAAGGACTCAACCCTATACAACTCGGCTCTATAGCACGATCTAGAAAAGAAGGAGGGGTAACCATACTATCATGCCTCGTAGCTCCCTGATTATAAAATGTAGTGCACAACACATTTATCAATAAGACTCTACTAGACACGGCTTGCAGACTCCCTAGGATACGGCGTTGCTCTGATACCAAGTTTGTCACGCCCCACCTTGAGAGGCACAATTGGTACCTAGTGCCATACTAGAACATAGGCTGACCTGGCTGGGCATATGCACCTCTGGTGCTTGCCAGCAACTCAAAATCAAGAAAACAAACAACTATATCTCGGCTATAAACACAGCCTCGGGCCAAGTAGGCCATACAACACACCTGCATAAAAATAGCTAACCCGGCAGTCATAACAATAAAAGGATCCTATGCGGGCCAATAAGACCACCATGCTGTCTAAGTCATAACAAAAGAAAGAAAGGTAGTTATATATACTATAGCCGATAAGGCTGTAAACATAGCTAAGCTAGGCCCCACACGGTCAACAATGCATAACTAGCTAGGAATTGAAGACTGTAGTCTGCAAGACTCTAAGAGTGAAAAATATTGGTTGGGATATGTTACACCCCGTAAGTTCCTAACGTTTAGTTAGCCTATTTTTATGTTGGTTAAGAGTTTTAGATATAATACATACGAGAAAGGGCCCAGGGAAAGGTCAGACGAGCATGGAGTCGGGACCGCGCGGAAGGAGGCCAGGCCAGCTGCCCAAAGGGGCAGCGTGGCACGGACCATGCCCTTCGTGATGGGCTCCGTGGCACGCCTGTGTTTTGGCGCGATGGGGTCCATGCCATGGACCCCCTGTCCACCGCCCAAATGTTATGTATATTGAGTTGCTTTCAATTGTGTTATTTTATATATATATACCTTCGGGCATAGAGAGTAAAGGATGAGGAAACTAAGTTAAATTCTTCCGTTTACGCTGCGAAACGCCGTCCAAATTCAAATTAACCTCAGGTATTGAATCCCAAGTCGTAGGGAGCATTTATGCGGAGTTATTTTTGTGAAATTCACCCGAAGAATCATTACTCTGACGAGCAAAAGTTATCAGAATTACTTCAAACTAGTCTCATGCGATTGTAGGCTTCAAGTAAGTATTTCTCCCTTCTGAATTCTTGGGAAATTATACGTCTTCGGCCGTGTTTTGTTAATTTGAAGTATCGTCGATATTAGTATTATAAGTTATTGTTTTTGCCAAATTTAGTACTGAAACTAGTCTCATTCTCTCAGTAATATGATTCCAGCTAGGAAGGGCTATTGAATACTAGTTGAAACCTCTAGTTACTAAGGAAACGGCACTCGAGGTATGTTAAGGCAAATTCCTTCGGCAAGTTAGCTTCTTTAGTATTTTAATACAGATTGAGTCCCAATAAGAGATTTAAAGGCATATGTATCATGATTAGCTACCATAGAATATTGAGTTTTGTTGTATTGAGGCCGCAAGGGCCATACTGAGTTCTGTATATTGAGGCTGCGAGGACCATTTTGAGTTCTGTTGTATTGAGGCCACAAGGGCCATACTGAGTTCTGTATATTAAGGTCGTATGGGCCATATCGAGTTCTGTTATGCTGAGGTCGCGAGGGCCATAGCGAGTATTGAGGTCGTTTGGGCCATATAGAGTTCTGTTATGTTGAGGCCGTGAGGGCCATAGCGAGTTTTAGTAGAGTTAGGCCGTGAGGGCCACAGTGAGTTCTATTAAATCAAAGGCTGTGAGGACGATTTGAGTTGTAAGTATACTGCGATCGTCGATAATCAAATAGTAGAACGTACATTTCTTGTACCTCCCGAGGCCTATGGGGGCCCAGGTAGGTTATTCTTGTATGGGTTGTACCTTCCAGGCTTATGGGGGCCCGGTTAGGTTTTTGTTTGTATATATATATGTGTGCCTTAGTACTTAAGTACTACAGATAGCGAGACATTTCAGGTTAAACTCTTACCTTTCTGTATGACTATTTCAGTTCCTCAGCTCTCATTCAATTATTGCTTTAATGCCTTACATATTCGGTACATATTGTACTGACGCCCTCCATGGGCGCTGCATTACTTGCCTATAGGTGCAGCTAGGCATAGACCAGGTCTTTCGTAGCTTCCAGGTTGGATTAGCAGCACAGTTAGCTCCCTTCCTCCGGAGCTAATAGTTAGAAGGTCTGTTTTGTTGATTGCTCAGTTTATGGGTAGGTCGGGGCCCTGTCTCGACCACTATGCTACTCCTAGAGGCTTGCAGATGTATAGTACTCTGTGGTTAGTTTGTTATTGACCATGTGGGGCCCGGATGTATGTTTCATTTTGTGATGACGGTCGTGTGGGGCCTTGTTTAGATGTTGGATAGTGGTCTTGTCGGCTATAGCATGTGTAAGTCATCTGATTTTCATTTCAGTTATAACTAGACAGCATGGTGGCCTTGTCGGCCCGCATAGGACTCCCTATCATTATCTGTTTTTGGGTAGTTGTTCTATTTTATAGGAGGTTATGCGGCCTTGTCGGCCGGGGGCTGTGTTTACAGCCGAGATATAGCCTATTGTTTTCTTGATTTGGGGAGTAAGGTTGCATCAGAAGTGCACAAGTCCAGTTAGATTAGTCTAGACCCTAGTATGGCACCAGATGCCAGTCATACCCCCCAAGGCAGGGCGTGACAAACTTGGTACCAGAGCAGGTCGTATCCCAGGGAGTCTGCAAGCCGTGTCATGTAGAGTCTTGTCTATGGATGTGCTGTGCACCACAGTTTATAGATAGGAGGCTACGAGGCATAATAGTATGGTTACTCTTCTTTCTCCTCCAGTCGTGCTATAAAGCTGAGTTGTATAGGGTAATCCCCTAAGCTTACGTTGTTTTTACAGAGAAAAATGTCAAATGCACGACGGATTATGACTGGTTGAGATTTAGATATGACAATAGGAGAGGGCACCAATAGGGGACCCCAGTCAGAGTCGACCCGGTCTGAAGGCGACAGGGAGACACCCCCTCGATCTCCCCAGCACTCACCACCACACTCAGAGCCCACCAAGGCAGTAGATACACCAGTACCAACCCCAGCTATTCCAGTACCATCAGATCAGGAGCTTAGAAGTGCATTTTATACGTGGGTTTAGATGATGGCCGCCTAACGTTAGCCTCCGCTAGTAGTATCAGCTGCCGCTGAGCCTACTAAGGGGTCTGGTAGCTCGAGAGTTCGTGAATTTCTCACTCTGAGTCCCCAACAGTTTACAGGGACTGATAGTAGGGAGGATCCCCGGAATTTTATAGATCAGTTGCAGAGGATATTCAAGGTTATGCATTCCTCATCTACCGAGTCAATTGAGCTAGCGGTATTCCTACTGCGAGATGTAGCAGTTTTGTGGTACAAGAACCGGGAAAGATCCCGATGTAGAGATTCACTTCCACCTACGTGGCCTATTTTCTCAAGGCTTTCATAGATCATTACCTGTCTCGAGAGGTCTGGCAAGCAAGAGTAGGGCAGTTCTTGCACCTGGAGCAGGGCAGAATGAGTGTCAGGGAATATGCACTGAAGTTTGATTCCCTAGTCAAGTATGCGCCCTCATTTGTTGACACCATGCCAGCTAGGGTGCATCGGTTCATTATGGGACTTGCGCCAGAGTATATAAAGTCATGTATTATGGCCACATTGCAAGAGGATATGGATATCTCATGGATGCAGGCATTTGCACAGAATATAGAGGAGCTCAGGCAACGTCGGTATGTCGTGGAGCGGGCAGGTCAAGAGTAGTGTCGGAGGGGTAGGCCCGCAGACTTTCAGATGGATTTTCTGGGTGGACCCCCGCCTTGCTTATCAGATAGGCCGCCCAGGCCCCCATTCCAGCAGCGGCAGGGTAGCAGATCAGATCGTCGTGGATAGTCAGGTCCCGGCGAGAGTTCACGGGCATCAGGCTTACAGCAGCAAAGAGGACCGGATCAGACAGAATTAGTAGTGCCACGATGAAGTACCTGCCACAGGCAGCATCTGGAGAGGTGCAGATATGGCTCCACAAGCTGCTATTCTTGCGGGCAAGAGGGGCATATGATGAGAAATTGTCCGACTAGACGCCAGAGTAGCCAAGGTCAGCAGGACAGGTCTTCAGCAGGTTCGTATGCCCCAGCACCCTCTGCAGGGCGCGGACCCTCATCTCCAGCTGGCAGGGGCCGAGGTAGATCCGAAGCATCCAGTTCAGGTAGTAGTTAGGACCGCACATATGCACTACCAGGGCGACAAGAGTTAGAGTCGACGCCAGATGTCGTGACAGGTATATTTGATGTCTGTTTTCACTTAGTTTATGCTTTGATAGATTCGGGCTCTACCTTGTCATATGTTACTCTATTAGTAGCCTGAAATTTTGACATCGCGCCAGAGTTTCTTCAGCGACCTTTCTTAGTATCTACACCCATAGGTGACTCTATTAATGCTGAGAGAATTTACCGGGGTTGTACTGTAGAGATTGTGGGTCATCGGACCTCAGCAGATTTAATAGAGTTAGAGATGATTGATTTTGATGTAATTATGGGTATGGATTGGTTGGCACCGTGTTATGCTACTGTAGAATGTTGGACCAGAATCATCCGATTCCACTTCCCAGGGGAAGTAGTGCGAGAATGGAGAGGTAGTACAGCCACGCCAAGGGGTAAGTTTATACCTATCTTAGGGGAAAAAAGTTGATAGCAAAGGGTTGTATCTACCATATTGTAAAAATATGGAATACGCAAGCAGAATCCCCGACTCTTCATTCCATCCCAGTGGTTAATGAATTTCCAGATGTGTTCCCCGATGAACTCTCTGGCATCCCTCCAGAAAGGGAAATTGATTTCTCTATTGATTTGCTTCCAGATACTTAGCCTATATCCATCCCTCCATATCGAATGGCTCCGGCTAAATTAAGGGAATTGAAAGAGCAGCTGAAAGATTTGTTAGATAAGGGCTTCATCAGGCTGAGTACGTCACCGTGGAGTGCACCAGTTCTATTTTTGAGAAAGAAAGATGGCTCTCTCCATATGTGTATAGATTATCGGCAGTTGAATAAAGTGACGATCAAAAATAAATACCCGCTTCCCAGGATAGATGATTTGTTTGATCAGCTGCAAGGGGCAAAATATTTTTCAAAAATTGACCTGAGATCCGAATACGATCAGGTTCGAGTGCGGGAAAAGGATGTCCTGAAGATGGCTTTCAGGACCAGGTATGGTCATTTCGAGTTCCTAGTTATGTCCTTCAGATTGACAAATGCCCCAACAGTATTCATGGACTTAATGAATAGTATTTTCCGACCATACTTAGACTTGTTTTTTATCGTGTTTATTGATGATATTTGGTGTACTCCCGCTCGAAAGCAGAACACAGGGGTCATTTGCGGATAGTACTTCAGACCCTCAGAGACCGTCAACTATATGCGAAATTCTCTAAATGTGAGTTTTGATTGAATTCTGTAGCTTTCTTGGGCCATATTGTATCAGAGGCTGGTATTCGAGTTGACTCACAGAAAATAGAGGCAGTAAAGACCTGGCCCAGACCTACCACTCCCACAGAAGTTTGCAGTTTTCTGGGTTTACCTAGGCAGGAGGTTCGTGGAAGGCTTTTCTACTCCATCGGCACCCTTGACTAAATTGACTCAAAAAGCAGCCAAATTTCAGTGGACCGAGGCCTACGAGCAGAGTTTCCAAGAATTGAAAAATAGATTGACGTCAGCACCAGTGTTAGCATTGCCAGAACGTTCAAAAGGGTATGCCGTGTATTGTGATGCTTCAGGCGTGGGGTTAGGGTGTGTCCTGATGCAGCACGGGAAGGTAATCGCTTATGCCTCCAAATAGCTTAGAAAGCACGAAAAGAACTATACCACCCATGATCTGGAGTTAGTTGCTGTGATTCATGCCTTAAAAATATAGAGGCATTACTTCTATGGTGTACATGTGGATATCTTCACAGATCATAAGAGCCTCCAGTATATCTTTACGCAGAAAGAGTTGAATTTGCGACAGCGCCATTGGTTAGAGTTACTAAAGGATTACGACGTGAACATCTTGTATCATCTATGGAAAGCTAATATTGTAGTAGATGCCCTCAGTCGCAGATCTATGGGGAGTTTAGCATATCTGAGGCCAAAAAAGCAGGAGACGGCCTGAGAGTTACATCGATTAGCCAGCTTAGCAGTTTGGGTAATAGATTCAGGGGATGACGGGTCCATAATTTAGAATACATCAGTATCTTCCCTGGTGGTAGAGGTAAAAGAACGACTGTATGAGGACTCTCATTTAGCGCAACTCAGAGATAAAGTTCGACAGGGCGAACTGGCGGATTTTGAGGTAGCCGAAGATGGGGTATTGAGGTACAGAGATCGCTCCTGCATTCCAGACGCGGCAGGGCTCCGCCAACAGATTATGGCAGAGGTACACTACTCTCATGACTCTCTTCATCCTGGCTCAACGAAGATGTACCAGGACATAAAAGAGATATACTGGTGGCCCGGAATGAAGAAAGATTGAGCCGCATTCGTAGCCCAGTTCCCTAATTGTCAGCAGGTGAAGACTGAGCATCAGAGACCTGGCGTAATAACTCAGGAGATGACTATACCAATGTGGAAGTGGGAAGCAGTTAATATGGACTTTGTGACAGGATTGCCCCGACTCTATTTGGGTTGTCATTGACAAATTGACGAAATCAGCTCACTTCCTACCAGTTCGGACTACATTTTCAGCTAAAGACTATGCAGAGTTATATATTAAAGATATAGTCTTATTGCACGGTATTCCAGTATCTATTTTCTGATAGAGGAGCACAGTTTACAGCTAGATTTTGGCAGTCATTTCAGAAAGGTTTAGGGACGCAGGTTAATCTGAGTACAGCTTTTCATCCCCAGATAGACGTCCAGGCAGAGTGCACCATTCAGACACTCGAGGATATGTTATGAGCGTGTTGCTAGACTTTGGAGGGAGATGGGACGAGCATTTACCCCTTATTGAGTTTGCATATAATAACAGTTACCATTCTACCATACAGATGGCACCTTATGAGGCATTATATAGGCGGAAATTCAGGTCCCCAGTTGGGTGGTTTGAAGTAGGAGAAGAAGGGTTAGTCGGGCCAGACCTGATCCGCCAGTCAGAAGAGAAAGTGAAACTTATCAGAGAACGATTACTAATAGCTCGGAGTCATTAGAAATCCTACTCCAATGTATGGTGTAGAGACTTAGAATTCAATGTGAATGATTGGGTATTCCTTAAAGTGTCGTCGATGAAGGGCGTGATGAGATTTGGTAAGAAGGGAAAGCTTAGCCCGAGATTCATTGGGTCGTACATCCGAAGAATAGGCCGAGCGGCATATGAATTAGAGTTGCCTCCAGAGTTAGACGTTATTCATCCAGTATTTCACGTATCTATGTTACGGAGGTGTATAGGTGACCAGTGTCGAGTGGTACCAGTTGGGATATTCAGGTCACTGAAGAACTAGCTTACGAAGAGATTCCAGTTGCAATATTAGATCGGCAGGTTCGCAGGTTGAGGACTAAATATGTGGCCTCCATTAAAGTGTTGTGGAGGAACAGAAATAAAGAAGAGATGACCTAGGAAGTTGAGGATGACATGAGGTCTAGATATCCTCACTTGTTCCAGGATTGACTCAGAATATACAGTTAAGATGGTATTGTAACTTAGCTGTTATTCTATTACTTATGTTATTAGTATTGTCTGATTGGTTATCTCTTAACTGTGGAAGAGTTATTATAGTGTTGTGCTAAATATTTGTGTTAGACTTTTCTACGTTTTAGGGTTTTGGATAGTCCATATTACAGGGGAATTCTGCCGAAATTTTTTCCAGGATAATAGTTGAGCAAGTTAAACTCCTGTAGACGACATTCGAGGATGAATGTTCCTAAAGGGGGGAGGATGTTACACCCCATAAGTTCCTAACGTTTAGTTAGCCTATTCGTACGTTGGTTAAGAGTTTTAGAATATAATAAGTACGAGAAAGGTCCCAGGGAAAGGTCGAACGAGCACGGTGTCGGGACCGCGTGGGAGGAGGCGGGGCCAGCTGCCCAAAGGGGCAGCGTGGCATGGACCATGCCCTCCGCGATGGGTTCCGTGGCACGCCCTTGTTTTGGCGTGATGGGGTCCATGCACGGACCCTCTGTCCACTACCCAAATGTTATATATATTGAGTTTCTTTCAATATAGCAGCACGATCCCCTCAGTAGGGCACCCCCACTAGTTCAGCAAGTGATCAGCGCCAAAATAGGTTTTATGCCCTAGTGCCTCGCCAGGAGCAGGAGGCTTCGCTAGATGTGGTCACGAGTATGTTGCGAGTCTTTCATATTGATGCTTATGCTTTGTTAGATCCGGGAGCTACATTGTCTTTTGTGACGCCTTACATTGCTAGTAGCTCTGGAGTTAGTCTTGAAATTTTGTCAGAACCGTTCTCTGTGTCTACTCCAGTCAGTGATTCAGTTGTAGCTAGGCGGGTATATAGAGGTTGCCCCATTACAGTATTGCATAAGATCACCTCCGCAAACTTAGTAGAATTAGCTATGACTGATTTTGATATTATTCTAGGCATGGATTGGTTGTTTGCATGTTATGCTTCGGTTAATTGTAGAACCGGAGCGGTGGAGTTCCATTTTCTGGGTGAACCAGCATTAGAATGGAGGGGTAGTTCAGCGGTACCTGTAGGTCTCTTTATCTCTTACCTCAAGGCCAAGAAAATGATCTCAAAGGGTTGCATGTAGCACCTAGTTAGGGTTAAGGATGTAAAGTCCGAGACCCCGACTATTTAGTCAGTTCCAGTGGTGTGTGAGTACCCAGAGGTTTTCCCCAATGATTTGCCAAGTGTTCCTCCGGAGAGGGAAATTGATTTCGGTATTGATTTATTACCTGATACGCAGCCTATCTCCATTCCTCCTTACAGGATGGCTCCAGCCGAGCTAAAAGAGTTAAAAGAACAATTGAAAGACTTGTTGGATAAGGGTTTCATTAGACCGAGCAAGTCTCCATGGGGTGCATCGGTTCTCTTTGTTCGAAAGAAGGATGGATCACTTCGGATGTGTATTGATTATCGGCAGTTGAATAAGGTCACTGTCAAGAACAGGTACCCCTTGCCCAGGATTGATGATTTATTTGACCAGCTCCAGGGTGCCAGGTGTTTCTCGAACATAGATCTCAGGTCCGGATATCATCAACTCAGAGTTCGGGAGTGTGATATTCCAAAGACAGCCTTCAGAACCCGGTATGGCCATTATGAGTTTGTAGTTATGTCATTTGGACTAACCAATGCTCCTGCAGCTTTTATGGACCTGATGAATAGGGTGTTCAAGCAATATCTGGACATGTTTGTGATCGTGTTCATCGATGATATTCTTATATACTCCCGGAGCGAGGAGGAGCATGCCGCTCATTTGAGGATAATGTTGCAAACTCTCAAGGATCTTCAGTTGTATGCAAAGTTTAGCAAGTGTGAATTTTGGCTAGACTCGGTGGCATTTCTGGGTCATGTGGTATCAAGTGAGGGCATAAAGGTAGACTTGCAGAAAATCGAAGCGGTGAAGAATTGGCCCAAACCGATGAATCCTTTAGAAATTTGGAGTTTCTTGGGCTTAGCAGGCTACTACCGAAGATTTGTTGAAGGTTTTTCATCAATTTCATCCCCATTGACCAGACTGACTCAGAAAAAGATGAAGTTTAAATGGTCGGAGGCTTATGAGAAAAACTTTCAGGAATTGAAGACCCGACTCAATTCAGCACCAGTGTTGACTTTACCAGAGGATACCGATGGCTTTGTTGTATATTGTGATGCTTCGAGAGTTGGAAAGATCTCAATCTTTGGCAAAGAAGGTAGTTGGAGTTGCTAAAGGACTACGATATGAGTGTCCTTTATCACCCGAGCAAGGCTAATGTGGTTGTGGATGCACTTAGTAGGCTCTCTATGGAGAGTGTGTCCCACGTGGAGTAGGGAAAGAAGGAGTTGGTGAAGGATGTCCACCGATTTGCAAGATTGGGAGTTAGACTGATCGACTCGACTGATGGCGGCGTTGTTGTGCAGAATGGGTCAGAATCGTCCTTGGTGGTTGATGTCAAATCTAAGCAAGATGAGGATTTGATTTTGAGAAAGCTGAAGAAAGCGGTGCAGAATCAAAAGGTGTAGGTTTTCTCCCAAGGGGGAGATGGTGTGCTACGATACCAGGACTATGTGTTCCGTACGTCGATAATTTGAGAGTTCGGATATTACATGAGGCATATGGTACCAGATATTCTATCCATCCGAGATCCATGAAGATGTATCGGGACTTGTGAGAAATCTATTGGTGGGATGGTATGAAGAGGGATATTGTAGAGTTCGTAGCGAAATGTCCAAACTGTCAGCAAGTGAAAGTCGAGCATCAAAGACTGGGAGGCGTACTTCAGGATATCAACATTCCCACAAGGAAGTGGGAAGAGATTAACATGGACTTTATAACAAGTTTGCCCCGCACTCGGAGACAGTATGACTCCATTTGGGTTGTTGTGGACAAGTTAACCAAGGCTGCGCACTTTCTACCCATCAAGACCACAGATTCAGCGAAGGATTATGCCAAACTGTATATTCGGGAGTTGGTTCGACTTCATGGAGTGCCCTTGTCTATTATTTCAGACCGAGGTATGAGTTTACCTCCCAGTTCTTGGTGGTCTTTTCAGAAGGGACTTGGGACTCAAGTCAAGCTCAGCACAACCTTTCATTCGCAAACGGATGGCCAAGCCGAACGGACGATCCAGACTCTTGAGAAAATGTTGAGGGTATGTATTATGAATTTTAAAGGAAGTTGGGATGATCATTTGCCCTTAATCGAGTTTTCTTATAATAACAGTTATCACTCCAACATCCAAATGGCACCGTTCGAGGCTCTCTATGGGCAGAGGTGTAGATCTCTCATCGGATGGTTTGAGGTTGGTGAGGCGGCTATGATAGGGCCAGATTCGGTTCATGAGGCCATGGTAAAGGTTCAGTTAATAGGGACAGGCTGAAGACCTCTTAGAGTCGTCAGAAATCATATGCGGACATAAGGAGAAGAGATTTGGAGTTTGAGCTGGACGATTGGGTATTTCTAAAGGTATCTCCTATGAAGGGAGTCATGCGGTTTGGAAATAAAGGGAAACTCAGTCCCCGCTATGTTGGTCCCTACCGGGTTGTGAGGAGAGTTGGTAAGATGGCGTATGAGTTAGACTTGCCCTCGAAGTTATCTTCAGTTCATCCTGTGTTTCATGTGTCATTTTTGAAGAAGTATTTGGGTGATCCAGCTTTAGTAATCCCGGTGGACAGCGTTGGTGTAAAAGACAACCTCAATTATGAAGAAGTACCCGTGGAAATATTAGATCGTCAAATCTGTAAGCTAAGGAACAAAGAAGTAGCTTCAGTTAAAGTATTATGGAGAAATCAACATGTTGAAGGAGCTAGGTGGGAAGCCGAAGCGGATATGATGGCTAGATACCCACACCTATTCTCTACCGGCTCAATTTCAATTGGAGGTATCAGTTTTTTCCCTAAACCTCTAATTAGTTTTCATGTTCAGTTCATGTGTACAAGTTTGTTTTATGATATGGTATATGTATGTGGTGTCTGAATTCAGTTCAGCTATGTAGTTCTTTTCGTAGGTAGTCATTCCGAAAAAATTTCAGCTAAAATGATCAGTATTTGAGTATGATAATTATATGTCTCTTATTTATGCTTGTTTCTAACATTTGAGGACGAATGTTCCCAAAGGGGAGATATTGTAATATCCTGGAAGTGCGTAGGAGTAGACCCGGAAGTGAAAAATTAAAAACTGCAAAAAATGGGGAAAATATCTCAAGACGGGTCAAGGTACGACTCGTGGTGTCATATCACGGGTCGTTGTAATGAGTCGTGGTTAAGTTCAAGCTAGGTGACAGTGTGAACCACGAGAGACATGACGACTCATTGTGGGAAACAATGAGTCGTTGTTAGCAATCATGGGAAGGAACTGGGTTCTTCAGGTGGCATACAACGGACGTCCCAACGACTCGTTGGGAGAAACCACGAGTCGTTGGTTGTGGTCGTGGTTGGAGGATTGAGTTTTCCAGTAGGCTTGATGGGGGGAAACAATGATTCGTTGTTTGTAGTGACAGGTCGTGGTATGACTCGTTAGGAGATGAGATGCCAAGGTTCGAGGGGCTAACCACGGGTGATGTAACGAGTCGTGGGTTGAAGGGACGGGTCGTCCTGACGATCCGTTGTTTAGTTTTGAGAATGGATCATCAGTAGTGTATACAACGAGAGACCCGATGGGTCGTTAGTGGTTCCCACAACCCGTTGGTACCACCCCTGGGTTCCATCCGGCCAGTTTTCAGGATAGGTTCATTAAGGGTATTTTTTACTTTTTCATGATATAAGGCCCTAAACTACACGTTTTGGATTGGGGAAGCTGGGTTTTTAAGAAAACAATCCTTTCTAAACCTTCATTCATGCATGCAAGGATTTTTGATAGGTGATCTAAGGGAGATTTCAAGATTTTCACCTCAATTCTTTCAATCTCATTCTTGGGCTTTTAAGGAGGGTTAGAATTTATAATCCCAGGTATGTAAGGTTTTCAATGGTTGGATTCTTCCACACCCATGTTCCTACTCTATGATTTTACTCAAAATTTATCTAAAACTCATGGGGTTTTGTATTTGAATTGTATAAAATTTAATGATTTAATTATGGGTCTTGTGATTATAAAATCTTATCATTATCTACTGATGTTGATCATCTTTTGAGTTTTAAATTGATATTAATATTATTGATTTTGAATTTCTAAACAATTAAGCTTGATTATGCAATGCCCCATGATGAATCGATTTATGATCCATTGATCCGTTGATGTTTTGATAAGCCCAGCATGATTTAAGATTTAAATTATGAATTTATTATGTTATCTATTATGATCTTATGGAATTCAAGCTATATTCATGATCTACAAGTATGTATGAATTTTATAACTCATGAATTATATTTTTGACCGACTCACGGGCCTCAAGTCATGGCTAGTTCACGTATGTTCAAGCATGTTTATGATTATCATGATTTGACTAGCCATGAACTCATGCATAATATACTATGAGCACTATATATATGTTTTGAGAGTAGTATCGAACACCGAGTAGGTTCGGGGCTCACGTTAAGTCCCGGATCTCATGAACTACATGTCACCGTAGGTATGTTAGGACCCCTTTCATGTTTGTCCCTGTCCCAAATGGCCCTTTTCATGTGTGATCACGCCCTTCATGGTTCACCCTCCCGACTAGGGCTACAAGTCGGGCTTCATGTGTGCTCATATGGGGTATGTCGGTTAAGAGAATCTCTCACTGTTCCTCATGATTTATGCATGTT
>JACEIK010001867.1:123860-141691 GCA_018107945.1 Datura stramonium
TTTAAATTACGAGATAAAATTCCATCTCATAATTTTAAATTAAAGATAAAATAGCATGTACAAAAACTACTTTTATCTCCAACCTAACTCCTCTTGACGGAAAAAAGAAAGAGTGGAAGAAATAAACTGGACTACTTACTACAAGTAGAATATCAGTAGAGCACGACTGGTAAGAGAATCCCATCCGAAAATCAATCAATCAATCAGATCTGAAAGTGAATCCAACAGAGGAATTTTCTAGAGAAGAGAAAGGGAGAATATGAGTGGGGTATTCACGATTTCCCCATCTTCCTCACTGTATTCTCCTCCTACTCCATCGAAACCTCGGCTTCAACGTTGTTGCATCATTCCCACATGGAATTCCTCTGTTCCAACCACAAACAAAAGTGTTCCAGCACTCACTGTCACTTGTAATTTCAGCTCTAGTCCCGCCGGCCCTCCCACTGGTATGTCCGGTCCCTATTCCATCATCTCCCCTGTGCTTATAGTTGAACAATTTTTTAAAACCATATATTTACTTTCCTTATGTCGCCTTGTTTGATGAATTTTAACAAAGTATATGTTACTACTCTCACCCACTAAGTGTTGTGCCAGTGGGCGAATTCTGGATTTGAAGTTAATGGGTCGCCCTTGACTTGAACTCGCCACTAGCCACTAGCCACAGAGTCTAAGCAACTGCATGGATTAAGCTGACTTTGTCGACTTTGAGTTAATTCGATTCCGATTTATTTAGTTTGTAGTTTGTAGATGTATGTAAACGACATTCAGGAAAGATTTGATTTATTCCTGTTAAGTTTGATTTGATTTTTTTTTCATTAACTAAGTGGACAAGAGAAGGGTTTTAGACTTGGAAAAAAGTGTATACAAAAGAAATAAATTTAATGCAGTACACTAAACACAAATATTCATGTCTAATGAAGTAAAAGCTAAAGGAATTTAAATCTAATATCCTAACAAAATGGACAAGGATTAATCCTAAGAAAATTTCAATCCCGCATTCTGTTTAAGACAAAAACAGATCCAACTAAGATCTAAATAAATCTATATCTCGGTGAAAAAAAGTAAGGATTTCAAAATGGATTGAACTTATAATAAAAAAGTTCATATTTTTATTAAGTAAATATAGTAATCTTGGCAATCTAATAGTGGCTTTCAGAAATTATCAAAAGTTATATAAGTCAAAATTATGTCAAGATTATCAAGTAATTTGTGCCTGAAAATCAAGTTCCATTAAATTTAAGTTAAGAATAAGTAGTTTCTAAGTAGTAGCAGAACAAAATGTTAGGAAGTGTAATTTTGCTGCCACCTATAGTTTGAAAGAACTAGGTTCTTTCAGCAACTATGCTAGACGGTAAAGTGTGGAAAAGTAAATCAATACAAGAATTTTTACGTGGAAAATTTCTTTCTCAAGGGAAGCAAAAACATGACCTATGTCCAATAGAGTTTCCTCGATCTCTCCACTATTACACGAACAACTTTTAAGGTTAAAACTTCTGGTACACCTAAGGAATTGACTCTAACAAGCCCCTACCCCAGTCCTCAACAATTCTCCCAAATTGTTGGCGCCCCTCCATCTTTTTCAAAGACTCTACCAGTCTATGAAGTCAATACAATATCAACACCTATACAAGTCACTAGGAATGTAAAAGCACACAGTTTTGGAATCACAAGAATATAACTAGTATACCTTGGACAATATGAATAACACTTGATAGGAACAGGTTTTTCGTTGCAACAATCGACTTTTTCTTGAAATCTCTCTCGTGTAGATCTGTAGTCTCTCTCTTTGTGGGTGGTCAACCTAAAAAGCATTAAAGTAATGGTTTATAAAGGAGCAGAATGGTCATTTATGTTTCTCCAATTCCAACCTAGAATCGCTTCAGGACCTTTCAAGAAATCAATCCTTATTTTACTTGGTTTGGAGTCGGCCAACTCCTCCTAATTCCAAGCTAATTCCATGTGTTTAATTATGACAACTTTTCATGTCTTGAACTCTAGTTCCCTGTAGACTTGAATTAAGCCTAAATCCCAGTTCTCCAAGGTTTCCTTTTGTGTGCGTGGAATAGCTTCTCTGTGTGGACCAAACAGTTTCGTGTTCCTGTCTGAAGGGACAAGTTTTCTCAATAATTTCTCATCAATGTTGTGAGCTTCAACAATTCCTTTTGGAGATCTGCTATGGACCTATTTTTTTTGTACTTTTTGTCCATCTTCCTTGTACATAGGTTATCACTTGTATAATATTTGTCAATTATCAACACTCTATAAAATCTTGAATTAAGTTTCAGATGAAGGCAACTCAATTAATTTCCTCTTTTTGATAATGACAAATCCATAGCAGTTTTATATTTCTTCATGTGCACTCTTGCAGCTTCATCATTCTTCATATGCTCTTCCCCCTTAGAAACAACTCCTATGTTGATAATCTCTACCTTAAAAACCAGCTCCATATTAATCTAGCTTCTGACTTCAACATCGGCTTTAGTAGGATGTTAAGCTTACTTTCGTCTTTGTCAACCTCAGCAAGAAGTTAAGCTTTCTTGAGTTTATGTAGACTTCAACAAGATGTTAAGCTTGCTTCAGTCCATGTAGGTTTTACCTTTCATTTATTGCAACCCACTAGATGGCTGGGTTTGCTTGACCAAGTAAGGTTTGTAAGCTTACTTAAACAGTTGTAGGACTTACCTTCTGCTCATTATAACTCTCCATATGACTAGGTTTGAGAACTTGATCATGTCCATTATGTCTTCTTCAAAACATCTCTTCATTACAAGTGTAAGGACCAAGTTCTTTCTTTTATCTACTAAGTTTGACAAATCTATGTATAACTTTATATAGTGCAGTGTGCAACTATGTTTCTTGGACTCTTCAACAATGTCGTCGTGCCCATGTCGGATTCTTCAAAAATCACTACTTTTGGACAATCCAAAACGCAGTTGTCGATATTTTTGAAGAGTCCGAGCAACATAGATGTGCAACTTTCTTCACTTTAAGGTTATGGTTATGAGTTTGAATAACCCAGGCTTAAGGCATAGTATAGGATGGATTCTATTCACACTTTAAGATTTTGGTTATGTTCTTCAAGAAATCAGGCTTAAGGCATGGTACAGAATGGATTCCATCCATGCTTTAAGATTTTGATTATGTTCTTGAAGAAACCAGACCTAAGGCGTAATACAGGATGAATTTTAATTTGCGCTTTAGGATTTTGATTACGAACTTATCTCTCATGATCTTTATATTCATCCTTGTGTCTTTGAGTTGGATGGTGATTTTTTTTTGTTCTTGTAGCTTAACTAGATGGTGAATTTTAGAGACTACACCTCTCCTTCATCCAAACTTAAGTTACTTATTATTGGGAGTAATGAAAGTCGTGCTATGCAAACAAAATTATTGGTTCAAACTCCTTTAACTGGATGGTATGCAGGTCCATGCCAACTTATTAGGAACTCACTTCATATGACAAATTAGACTTCAGAATGCAAACCTACTTCAACTCGATCTTCTTAGATATGGCCTCTTCAGGCATCCCACCATCGTTATACAAATATTGCAAGCGTCCTTCCTTGCCTGGGTCGTCAAATAGTCCAAGAAGAAATACGTTGGAGAGAGACAGTAGTGTTCGAGAGTAAATATTGTCATATTCCACGGTTTTTGGAGTGGACTAAGGATACACTCAGTAGAAATCAAGAAGTCTCAAGTACCGTAGACATTTATGATGTCGTTTATGCCTCGCTTTTCACCTATGATCATAATTCAGATATATTATAAGCATTTTGTAAGGCGTGGTGCCCGAAGACGAATACACTTCTTACATCCATTGGTGAACTATCTATTTGTTTATGAGACTTATATACCCTTGGAGGCTTGCCAATTGGAGGTTCCTTGTATGAGGAGGTTATCCCTGAGGCTACGTAAAACACAGGTGTTGATGTAAAAGATCAAAGATATATTCTTCGAGTTTGCGAGTACTTATTCACAACTTTTTACTATTTACAAGAGAGCAAGAGTAACGACTCAAGCGTCTCTTTGAGCAAGTGGATAGACTTTTGGTACAAGAAAGTTCTAAGGTATGAACCTGCTCTGCCGATGAGGGAGAAGAAGAGTGCGCGCTTAAAATCTACACACAACCCTAGCGGGGCTATACTTGAGACAACTAAATGGTCAAGAGATGAGGAAGGTGTATTTTGTAAACTTGGGGTAAGACTTGTAAAAAAAGATGAAACATATCTTGCAGCATTTTTGTCGTGTGCTTTCTTTTGAAGAAGGTGACTTTATTCGACCAGGGACTTTTAAGATACGGACTATGATGGAAACCAACCGGAAGATCAGCCTTGCGGTGCCGTTTTAGCAAGCATCTACAACAGTCTTAATAAGATTTCTTGTTTGTCGCAACTTAATCTTATCAAAGTCTGCTTTCTATCCATTGTTTTATGGTTAGCTTGCTCACTGTTTTAACATTAATTATGCACTTGCAAATGAACCGTCTATTCCACTTATGGTGGCATATTTAGGAGAGGGTGCTTTATGATACTTTGACAAAAAGAAAGCAAGGAAATGCATCCATCAGGGAGATAACATAACTTGGACTAAAACTATGTTAAATATTTCTGAGCCTTATAACTCTGTTGACAATAATGATGCACAAGAGTTGGAGTTAATTTATTTCATGAACATCCACTTTGGCTATCTCTTTAAGAAATGGAAACTCAGAGACATATAGTCCATATCGGTTCAACCATCAATTGAGTTTTATCAAAGAATACCAGGTGCTTTGGCATATAATAATCGTAGTGCTTCATTAGCTGAAGGACTCGGATATTGACAAATTTGCATGTTATATAGATCGATGTCCCATGCAACTTGTCCGCCCGTGACATCTAATGTGAAGAAACTCTTTGCAGATTACTATAAGACTTGGTGATCGAAAACGCATGGGAATTTTCTTGATGGCTACTTGAAACTTTGGTGGATGTAGTTGCGCTAATTTTTACCTAGATTCAAGAGGTCACACATCAACAATGTAGCAATGCAACCCCAAAGTTTCAAGTAGCCATCAAGAAAATTCCATGCGTTTTCGACCACCAAGTCTTATATCATTCGCAAAGAGTTTCTTCACATTAGGTATAATGGGGGAAAAGTTGCACGGGACATCAATCTATATAACACGCAAATATGCCAATATCTGATTCCTTCAGCTAACAAAGAACTACGATTGACATATGCCAAAGCCCCTGGGATTCTTTGATAAAACCCAAATTGACGGTTGAATCGATGTGGACTATATATCTCGATAATGGCTGAGTTTCTATCTCTTAGAGAGAGATAGCCAAAGTGGATGCTCATGAAATAATTAACTCCAACTCTTGTGTATCATTATTGCCAGCATAGTTATAAGACTCAGAATTATTTAACATAGTAGAATTCCAAGCTATGTAAGCACGTAAAGCACCTTGAAAATGCCACCATATGTGGATTAGATTGTCCATTTGCAAGCACATAATGAGTCTTGAAATAGTGAACAAGCTAACCATAAACGTAATTGATAGGAAAACAGACTTTGATAAGATCAAGTCGTGACAAACGAGAGATCTTATTTAGACTGCTGTAGATGCTTGCTAAAACAGCACCGCAAGGCTAATCTTCCATTTGGTTGTCATTATAGTCCCTAGTCGAATAAAATCACCTTCTTCCAAAGAAAGCATACGGCAAAAATGCTGCAAGATATTTTTCATCTTTCTTTATAGGCCTTACCCCAAGTTTACAAAATACACCTTCCTCATCTCTCGACCATTGAGATGTCTCAAGTATAACCTTGGTAGGGTTGTGTGTAGATTTTAAGCGTGCAGTCTTCTTCTCCTTCATCGGCGGAGCAGGTTCATACCTTAGAGCTTTTTTGTACCAAAATTCTATCCACTTGCTCAAGGAAATCCTTGAGTCGTTACTCTTGCTCTCTTGTATAGTGAAAAGCTGCGAATAACTACTCGCAAACTCGAGGAATATATCTTTGATCTTTCACATCAACACCTCTGTGTTACTTAGCCTCGGGGATAACCTCCTCATGTAGGAACCTCCAATTGGCAAGCCTCCAATGATATATAAGTCCCATGAAGAAATAAATAGTTCACCAACGGATGTAAGAAGTGTATTCATCTTCGGGCACCATGCCTCACAAAATGCTTGTAATATATCTGAATTCGAATCACAGGTGAAAAGCGAGGCATAAATGTCTATGGCACTTAAGACTTCTTATTTCTACTGAGTGTATCCTCAGCCCACTCCCAAAACCCTGGAATATAACAATATTTATTCTCAAACACCACCGTCTCTCTCCAACGTATTTCTTCTCGGACTATGCGAGGACCCAGGCTAGGAAAGGCGCTTGCAATATTTGTATAATGGTGGTGAGGCGCCTGAAGAAACCACATCTAAAAAGATCGAGCTGAAGTAGGTTTGCATTATGAAGTTCAATTTGTCCATGGATCTGCATACCATCCAGTTAAGGGAGTTTGTACCAACATTTTTTTTACATGACTTTCATTATTCTCAATAATGAGGACTCAAGTTTGGACAAAGAGGAGGTGTTGTCTCTAAAATTCACCATCTGGTTAAGCTACAAGAACCAAAAAAAAAATCATCATCCAACTCAAAGACACGAGGATGGATATAAAGATCATGACAGATAAGTTCATAATCGTAAAGCATGGATGAAATCCATCCCGTACTACCGCCTTAAGCCTGGTTTCTTCAAGAACATAATCAAAATCGTAAAGCGTGGATGAAATCTATCTTGTACTACACCTTAAGCTTGGTTTCTTCAAGAACATAACCAAAATCCTAAAGCACATATGAAATTCATATTATACTTCGCCTTAGGTCTAGTTTCTTAAAGAACATAAGCAAAATCTTAAAGTGTGGATGTAATCCATTTTGTACCAGGCCTTAAGCCTAGTTTCTTCAAGAACATAACCTAAATATTAAAGTGCGAATGAAATTCATCTTGTATTACGCCTGGCTTTGTCAAATTCATAGTGAATCTTAAAATGCGAATGAAATTCATCCTGTACTGCTTCTTAAGCCTGGCTTCTTCAAATTCATAACCAAAATAGTAAAGCGCGGACGAAATATATCACGTACTATGCTTTAAGCCTAATTTCTTTAAAGGGACAAATATGGATATTGCGTCAATAATGGATATTCTGTCGGCATCAGTCCATCGCTATTGAACATGTCTTTTTAGCCTACCAAAAAAACAAGTAGGCAACACAAGGAAAACACAAGCAGAAGAAAGATTGTTACAGGTCAAGATGTTTCAGATTCGGAAGTCGAATTCAAAACTTAGTCTAGACCAACTCGGCTAGATTCGAGACAAGATTTTTGGTGAGAATGAAGCCCTTGAAGTTTGGTTTGTAGCAATCAAAATGCTTTTTAATTTCGATGTTCCAATAGCAAGATTTAGAAGTTTTACTATTTTAGTGAACCCTCGCAAATCTGAAACTTTGAGCATAACAAAATTTTAAGTTAATTTAAAAAGATTTATATTGAAGGAGTTTAATTTTGAAATTTGGCTATGTTTTAGATCTTGAAGTCTAGTTTATGAAAAATCAACTGGTCATGATTTTGATATTTCTACAATAAGATATGAAATGTCTATCACATACGTGTTGAGCTATAAAAAGTGGCGAAAATTGAGTAGGAAAAGAGGTAATAATGCAGAAGAAGAAATTACCTGAGCACGGGTATCTTTTAGCCGTGAAGATGGACGCAAAGTAGTTTGCAAACTCTCTGAATTAATATTCATGGATGGAGAGCATACGGACTATTTATATATTTCATGAGGCGGTTACCAAAAGCCACAAAATTGATGCTCTATAGGAATTAGGTTTCTACAACTAGACTCCTTGTTGAATTTAAAATGCTATTTTGCAAAGTTCTGCACTTTAGTGGGATAAGAATATTATTTTGATTAGAACAATAATAAGAAGTCAAGCAGGATAACAACGTATCTAGGCATTTCTTTTCCCAAGCTACTTAATTGTCTCCTTGTTGGAAACAAAGAGGAGGCATATGTGTGTATCGACATTATTCTATCCATGTATATCATATCAAGAGAAATTTTACTCATTTTCACAAATTTTTAAAAAAGGAAAAAGGGTTCAAAACACACTTCAACTATGTCTGAATTTGCTGTTACACACTTCAACTTTGCGAGGGTCCTATGATCCCCCTGGATTAATTTAAAATAGAATATATTCCCCCTTAAAAAGTCATAGTCACATTTGTGTTAAAGGGTGATATGCATGCGCCCACATGTAAATTTCATGTTTTTTAATATTTTTTTGCTTCTTAATCTTTCTCCTTTTTATTCAATTTTCTTTTTTTTTTTAACTTGGGTTTTGGTAATACCAGTACATATATTATCTCCTCTTGCTAGTGATTTTTTTTTTTCCGGCGACTGAAAATTTTTCAATAATGAAATTTCATTTTTTATTTGTAGATTTGGATTAGTTTTGATTTATATATCTGTAAAAAAAAAAAAAATATGTGTGTTTTGTTGTGTATTTTGCATAAGAAAAAAAATAAAAATTAATTATTTGGGTTTTCAATGGAAAAATGCCATTAATGGATGAAGGGGAAGCAAGGATCGGATTAAACAATTGGAATTTTCTTCTAGTATAATGAGATTGAAGTTGGAATTATTTCAAAATAATATAGAGATTCACCATATCCGAACTAGTCACCGAAATCAGTTATGGAGCGGTGAAGAAGATACTAATAAAAAAGATAGAGAGACAAAGAGAAGAGAAGAAGATTAGAAGAAAACTATTATTTTTAGATTATGAAAATTTGGCCGGAGCGGAGGTCGCTGGAATCACTTATGGAGTAATGAAAAAGATGAATAGTGAATAAAGAATAAAAAAGATAGAGAGAGAAATAAAAGAGAAATAAAAGAGAAAAAGTAAAAATAAAAAAAATAATTATGAAAATAGAATTTTAGCATATTTTTCTGCTCTTACTCTATCAAGGAGAGTGTATTACACTTTCTTTGCCACATAAGCAGTTAGGGGTTTTATAATTTTAGTTAAAAATAGTCCAGGGGGGTCATAGGACCCCCGCAAATAACAGCAAATTCGGACATGGTTGGAGTGTGTTTTGAACCCTTTTCCCTTTAAAAAACTTGGAAAGTTTAAGTTGGAATTTTTCCAGAAGGTCAAGTGTGGATATTTCAAACCTTGTCGTTCAAATTCAACATTTGTATGCCTCGACATGTATTGAAGTAGGGGGCTTTTGTGGACAACAAGATTTTTATTGAATTTAAATCCGTAAGAAATTGGTATATATTAAATTCAAGATATATTAGTCCGAATAAATATTGTGGATTAATATAATTGAGTTAAATTATTTAAGTATAATATATATGAAATTAATGGTCCAATTTCATTGGGCTACAATGAGCCCAAGATGTCATCTTATCCTATAGGCCCAAATTGATGACACGTGACAATCCAAGTCAAATAAATGAGTCACTGCAATAATGCCACATGTAAAATAGTGTGTCAATCCAAGTCAAATTAACAAATCATGCCAAGTGTGTACGACATGTTCTGGCCAATCAAATTTAAGTTTGTCGCCAAGTGAATATGATTGGTTAGTTCAAATTGACCAATCAAATCACACAGTTGCATCACTCTTACAACTATAAATAGGGGTCCTCTTAGCTCACAAAGGGGAGTAAATTAAGAAGAGAGCTTGTGGATCAAAGACCACAAATTCTCTACAAGCTCAAGCAATCAAGTTCAAGATCAAGAACGAAGGAAAATATCGAGGCGTCCAAGATTCAAGATCAAGCTATTTAGGCCCTTGAATCTAAATCAAATTCAAGCTCAACATAGTTTACATTATTGTTGGAAGAATCAGAGGATTATATAGAGATTGTAACACTCGTCATACTTGAAATCAAATACTATATGTTGTTACTCCATTTTTCTTGACTCGAAAATTTTCATCTACAGCTATTTCTCATGTGATATTTGCTTCTTCATCATGTGTCCTGCCTTTGTCTAGAGAACCAGTTTCCTTATTTGGTTTCTCTTGCTTCAAATTTATAGCCACATGTTTGTATGAAACTTTGGCTATTTTCTTCTTTAGATTCCTCTTTCTTTCCACACACTATGAAGTATCATGATCATTATCTTCAGCCCATCCTTTCTTCTTGTATTCAATTTCCCTAGATCTTGACAATTCTAGAACCAGGCTGCTGCTATCTTTGTGCTAAAGTCATCTCAAAACCAAGTTCCTTAGTTCTGCAACACCTTAGAACCTGCTTCTTCCATTGTATACCTATGTCACTATTCATCGCTCGTCTTGATCATTTGGGAATGGGATTCTTCAATTCTTTTGTATGCCCCAAACTCCGTCTTCATGGACTTTCAGCAGGAGAAAATATTACTCTTTTCTTTGTCATGTGATAAAACCTCTACACATGCTTTTGCTTCCTCCTACCTTAGCCTTCTCAACTTAATAAGAGGTTGTCTATAGAAACCTACGCGTTCTTGGTTCCCTTTTTTCTAGAAGGAGAATAAGTTCCCCTGCTCAATCCTGGCAAATTTGTACTTCTTTAAGGACCAGGTTCCTTTGCTTTCTTTCTCCTTTGAGTTACTCTGAGTCTGATCATGCATGTATCTTCAAGGTGTGCAATGTAGAGATGATTATATGAGAGAGAGACACAAATTCCTGTGATGTGCTCTCTTATCTTCGTAACTTGCTTTATTTAATCTTTCCAATAACATCATGGTTCTTTTAGGCTCAGTATGCAACTCTTCCTTTCCTTGACAGCCCTGAACATGTTCTTCTATTCATGTGAGTATCCTCGACTTCATCTTTTACTTCTGTGAATGCAGCTATCAGTTTCCCTTTCTCCATCTCTAATGCATATTTCTCATTATTCAATGAGAGATTTTGGTTCCTGAGATCCTCAATCATCTCATCCAGACTCTCTTGACTTTCTCCTTGGTTTTTGAGATCCAATTCAAGGGAAGTATATGCATCCATCACTTCTCTTTGTGCAGTATGGAGATTTTCATAGGTATTAATGACAATATGATCCATCTCTTCTAGCTTGCTCCTTGAGTAAGTTGTATTATCCTTTTTTATCTCAGAGCTGTTTACCTCACAGTTGTCATCTTGAGATTCTGAATCTGAATTGGCCATTGATGCCAATGTATCTGTTATGCCAGATTCTTCTTGTTCTACCGGGATTGACTCTTTTCCTCTGCTTCATCTTTCTCATCATCACTTGAGGAGTTTCCCATAGCAGCTAATGTCTTTCTTACAACTTGATCTGCTTCCTTAATCATGGAATTCTAGGGAGTTGCTAAATTCGAAGAAATAACATGAAAATAGAGTAAGAATAAGAAAGTGTTTGAGAATGTTCACTCACTCACAGCTGTTTTGGGATATGAGGTGGGGCCTCTCCCAACTGTCTATCTGGGTCTCACTTTAGACTCCAAAAACAAGGCATTTGAAATATGGGATGGAGTGATTGAAAGATGTGAGAAGAGATTGGCTACCTGGAAATTCAGTATTTATCTCTAGGCGGCCGAGTGGTTTTGGTTAATAGTGTGTTGGATGCATTACCCACTTATGTGATGTTTCTATTCCCAGGAATAGAATTGATACTTTTAGAAGAAATTTCATCTGGCAAGGAAACAAGGAAGATTACTTTCTGGAGGGCTCTAAATGAGTGGAAAATTGAAGGAGCAATGGAATTCTTTTACGACTTTGGAGGAGTTTCAGGGGCTATCATAAGCTATCGGAAGCAGAGGACAAATTGCATTGGAATCCAAGCAAAGATGGGACTTTCACAGTCAAGTTTGCCTATTTAGCAATCAACAACTATGCTCATCAGATTATTGATTGGCCATGAAAGTTTATTTGGAAGACTAATGCTGCTCCTACAAAGGTTTTGTCTTTCACCTGGTTGGTGATTGGTAGCTAGACAGACAATTTTAACTCAAGAAAGGTTGAGAAGAAGAGGATTCCAGTTATGTTCTAGATGTCTGTTCTATGATTCTTAACACAAAAACTAGGGAAAAGGGTCAAAAATATCCATCTACTTTCGTCTATTAACTTAGTCCCTCGTTATACTATAGGGCCAAATATCCCTTCGCCGTTAACAAAGTTTGCTAAAATGTCCCTCAATTGGACGGAATCCCCAAATTGACTTTAAAATACCCAATTTCAATAAAATTACCCGTTTTCCCCTAAACCCGACTCACGACCCAGAACCCATCCCCATTTTTTTCTCTCTCTCTTTTCATCTCTCTCCCTTCCACATCCTACTACATCTCCATCGTCATTCCTACCCCAACCACACACATCACTGCAAATCTTGAAACCAAATTTGGCCTACTTCACAAATAAATAAGAAAAGTTAATAGAAAGCTACAAACCAATTAAGCAAAAAGCTAACTGTCATAAGTGGAATTTGGTATACAAAAATTCATAATTTTCTCAGCCACCTCTATTTTATCTCTGCTTTCTCCAATCAGCTTCTGAACTACACTTCTGGGCAGCTTCATCTTCAATTCATCTATTGAACTGCAACTCCATTACTCGGCTTCGAAATTGACGAATTCAAAGCCGATCTTTGGCTCAACATGAGGCACTCCAGCCAGTTTCATAAGTTTCTTCAAGATATTAACCCTTTGTTTGGATGGTGGTTACCCATAGTATAGTATGGTATGGTTACTAAGAGTATTATGTTTGTGTTGATTGTTATTTAAAATATGTGGTATGGTATGGTTTGATTCCATGGTTAGGAAACCATGAAAAACCTCACTTTATTAAACCACCAATTTGGTGTAATCCCATTGTTTCCTAATTTTTCTTTCCAATTATGTATTTACTTAATATTACATAATTCTATTTTACCCTTTATCCTATATTATTTAACTTCACCCAAAAATCTTACTCTATACAGTTTTCTAGGTTCAGCCTTCTCTCTTTCTAGGTTTGATTTCTTAAACTTCTTACAAGTCTGCTTGCTTCTTTGTTGAAATCTGTGTTCACTTATTTTGACCTGTTTTTTTCTTCTCAATTTTGTTAGAATTTGCATGAATTTAACAACTTAATATTTTTACAAGGCATAATTTGTAACAAATTAGCAGAAAAAAATTGTCTTAATTTTTTTTTTTAGAAATTATCGATGAATTTAACATATATATTAATTTAGGGCATTTTAGTAAACTTACCAGTTATGATACAGTCAAACCAAACAATAAAAATGTTATTAAACAACAGCAAACAATACAATCTATCCAAACATTGTATTTACATTACAGTACAATACCATACAATACAGTACCGTATATTATGAAACCATGGCTAACCACAATCCAAACAAAGTGTAAGAGGACCTTGCCGTATAAACATGGAACCATAATATTATTGGCATGGAGAGAGAAGAAAAAGTCTGATGAGAGATGAACAATCAGAACAACTCTCCAGACTCGGGCCTTCCATTAATACATTGAGCTTTCCTCCCTACTAAAGAATTCCCCAAATTTTTGCTCTTTCTAGAAAAGAAAATGTGTGACTTAGATAAGAGTTAATTAGGGGATGAACTGCTTGAATTCAATGGCGGTGGGAGATATTTTGCTAATGCAAGAGTTAGCAATTGCGGTGGGAGTAGTCTCCAGAAGCTTCTGTGATTTTCTGCTAGTGGATCGTGGAAGGGCGAGAGAATGAAAAGAGAGAGAGAAAAAAATGGGGATGGGTTATGGGTCGTGGTCAGGTAATTTAATTGAAATTGGGTATTGTCAATTTGGGAATTCCACCCAATTGAGGGACATTTTAGCAAACTTTGTTAACGGCGAGGGCATATTTGACCCTATAGTATAACGAGGGACAAAGTTAGCTAATAGACGAAAATAGAGGTATATTTTTAACCCTTTTCCCCCAAAACTAATAGCTATTTGTTTCTTCATTGTTCTTTTACTTATCAATTGTAGCAGCTCTTTCTTAATTTTGTGGGGATCAAATGGTGTATGCTTGCAAACATTGTGGATCTTCTTAAGAGTTGGAACAGTTTGGGAGGTGTAGTTAGAGAGAAGAAATGGTGGACAATTTAGAAAGAGAGAAACTCCAAAGTCTTTGAAGATAGGGACAGTCATAGATAGGATATTAAGATGAAGTGTTTACTTTTGTTCTGCTTTTGGCAAAAAGAATGCTTTTTAAGGAGGAAGTGTCTTTAATAGATTTGATAGGGCATCTGTAGTTGTTTTAATGGAGGCATCTTTGTGGTATTTTTCAAGGTAATAATTTATGATTTCTCCTTTTGCAAACTGTCTAACTGGTCAGTTGGGGCCTTGAGTCTCAAGGAGTAAGATACCAGGTATACCTGGTAGTCAGATATCTACTTCAAAGGAAACTTGTCTACAACTAGGAATTACTATTGATCCCCGAGAGTTGAGTAAAGATAAAAGAAAAAAAAAAAAGAAATCTTTGCGTGTACATATCAATCAGTTTTAACTTTATGGTTATTGGGAGATATTAGGTTCAACCTTCTGCAATGAGCCCGACCTAGAGTGTTCTTTCCAATAGTGTTTCCTTCCTAAAGATGGAACTCTTAACTATCAAACGTGTCTCATCTCCTTATTCGAGATATTTGAGATAGCTCCATAACTAATGCTCCCTCCCCCGTGTTATATGCAGGTGTTTGACCGGACATAGAGTTTAATAAATTAAAGAAGATTTTTGACATGTAAGCCAATTATATGCAAAGTACCCAAATTATCCTATTAAATGAGTGATCGTGAGAGTTTCACATGTCTTTTCTTTTTCTCTCTCCTCGTAAAAGAATGAACTTTATATCAAGTGGGTCTACAAGTCATGTCATTAAGGTTAAAATGGGAATGTTAATTTAAACAAATTCAGAAAAGAGGAGGTGTCATTCCTTTAGGATAGACTAAAAAGCAAAGTGTGTCACATAATATAAGTCAGAGGAGTAACTTTATAATAGATGAACCCATTACCCTTATGTTTTGGACTTGCTTTTTGGTAGAAAGGGAGGGGCAAAGAATTCTTATTTCAGTTCTGTTTCTTTAAAAAGTGTATTGGCTGAACAATTTGTTTGCTGTGATTGTTTCTGATCATTTCTCCACTGCTATTCCATTTGAATTTTTTGTTATTCTGTAGGGAATATCACCCATTACTCATATTTGACTCCATTCTTCTCCCTTGGAAGTAATATGTTGTGGTGTTGTGCTACTTGTATGCTGAAAACTATTGTTTAGCAAAGGTGATATGAAGGACTTACAGTATATCCTGCCTACTCATAGGGGGTATATTTAAGCTACGGATGTTGGATAATAGTCAAAGCCTTTGGACTGTATTATTAACTGCCCTAACTTGTGTTTAAATAGTACCTATTTGGTAGTCGTGTGGTTGGTCAGAGTGATATGTATAATTAGAACTTAACCTATGAATGCGACTCTAATAGTGACCACACGAAGTAACCAAGTACACCGAATCATCAAGATGTTCAACAGAAAAAGAGAAGCACCTTCGAGGCCCGCATCTTCCCTGACATACAAGTTCTACATAATGATCAGTTAGAATTAATAGATCAGCTCATTATGTTTGTGTCCAGAATGCTAACTTCTGCTGACTGCAACATTATCTTCTGCCTTGGAATTCGTGCCCATTTTATGGATGGTCCTTCTGACCTGGGACATCTCTCATCATTTAGAATAAATTCTCACAATTTCTTCACTTCTTCATCATTTATTTTTTTGGGGGGAATGGATCAATTTTCCTAGATTTTCTCTTAGCTCCATTTGAAAAGCCTGCATTTTTTATGATTTGTAGTAGCGGTTCAAGAGACTTGCTTTGTAACTTGAAACTGAGAGTACACTTCTCGTTAGTTGCTTTCCATTTCTTTTTGGCTTCTCTAGACTTTGTTTTTCGTCTTGCTTTGGTTGGTTGGTTTTGCAGATGGTTCCATCGGGTTTTCTTTTGAATATGAAATTAGTCACTAATGTGCTGTTTCATCAGTATCCTCTAGATTCCTGCCTATCTTTCAATCTTGAATCATTGAACTAAAATCTTCTCTTTTGCAGGTGAAAATGAGAGTAAGAATATCCTTGATGCATTCTTCTTAGGTAAAGCTCTGGCTGAAGCAGTTACTGAGCGCATAGAGTCTACAGTAGGGGAGTTCCTAAGTACGGTTGGCAGATTGCAAGCAGAGCAGCAAAAGCAAGTTCAGGACTTTCAGGTATTAAGTAGTTCAAGTAGGAAAACTAGATTATATAAGTTATTACCAAAACAAAACAAAAAAATGATTCTATAAGTTTAGATTAATTAATATGAATGTTCCAAGAAATTTGTTTCATTTTACTTTTGGGAGGTCCTCATTCAATGATATATTTAATAGTTTCGTGTTGGCGTTTACCAACAATTACAAGAAAACTTGAAAAATTAGAAGAAGCTGAAATTTTGCATAACCTGCAAAAGTGAGCACTATGTTTCCCTCATGGTATTCACACAACAGGCTAAGCATCGTAACTATGAAATTCTTGTTTATGATACCTGGATGTCTAGAGTTGTTTCCACCCAGAAAAAAATTGGTGGATAAAGTTTATAGACAAGTTGGCCAGAAATATTAACCTCATAGGTTTGTGCAAAAACAGGAGGAGGTTCTTGAAAGAGCCAAACAAGCCAAAGAGAAAGCAGCACGTGAAACAATGGAAACACAAGGACTTATTTCCAACTCATATGCAGCAGATACATCGACAGCTGGTGCTTATGTTACTTCAGCAACTGCAGACTCAGCTTCCAGTTCACGAACAAACATAAACTCCCAGCCTGCTAATATTGATTCAGAAGATGGAAGCAAGGACTCCGAGCTAGGGGTATCAAATGGAGACTGATTGCTGTAGGCTGTAGTTGTACGTATATTCATCCTTTTGAATTGTTGATGAGATCTTGTTATTCATAGATTTGTTCAATGAAACTGTATGATACTTGTGGAAGAGGAAATAGAATTTTCTCAGGGTGCGAATGTCATTTCCCCATAAATATTGGGATTGTTTATAAAGCTTCATAGCTTCTACTACAATGTTGCCAGTCCTGCAAAAGGGTGTATTGTAGATAATAAAGCGGGACAGGCACCAAATTGGCAGCAAAATAATTGAAATTTTCAATACGGACACTAAAAGGATAGCCCAACGAGGTCCTATATTTTTTTCACCTATAAAATTTGGTGTCTACCAACAAGTTCCTATGATCCTTGCATTCAGATCCAATTTAATTGATTTTCTAAATATTAGTAACATCCAATTAAATTGATTTTTCACCTATTTATGTTATGGAATTTTTCAATTTTATTGTTGAGTTTTAAAAACACTTACACTACCAAATAAAAATTTCAGCGGCTATCTTTTAAAATAATACCATCAAATTAATTACTCTTTCAGCTAGAAAATCATATGTTTTATTTAAAACTTTACTCAATTTCAACAAATATAATAAAACTTTTATAGTGTTTTTTATGTGCCAAAATTATAGTGTTGTTATTTACTAAAATATTTTAAAATGAATATTGATAACTTAGTTGGTTATCTGAATTTTTATTTTATTTGCTGAGAGTTCATTTTCCTATCTTATAATTTCACTCATTTTACTTTCCTCTATCCTCTATATATAATAATTAAAAAAGAAAATGTATCTTGAAGTAATTGAATTAGACATCATATATTATTATATAAATGGGAAGTCAAAAGTGAAAAATTAGATTATCATTTTGCCCCTCCACTAAATTAAAATTTAATACA
>JACEIK010001867.1:141710-151859 GCA_018107945.1 Datura stramonium
TTATATATTTATCATACTATATCGTCATATCTCTATATCTATATCTATACTATTCTAAAAGTGGAAACACCTGCAAAAATTAAAAGAATAAAAAATTCTATCAATTTCTCTTCAAATAACAAATCAGAGATTCATTGAATACAAAAAGTAGACACAAATAAACCTTGAGAGAAGCAGGTGGAATATAAAGCTAGAGAAGCTTTCTCAAGGACTTGATCTAGATTAGGAACATCGGAAACACGAAGAGCCATTATTATAGAATAGCAAAAAATAAAAATAAAAATGAGAGAAATGAGGGAGGAGAATACAATATGGAAATTGAACTCTCACCAACAAAGTGAAAGTTCAGATAATCAACCAAACTTTCAAAATCTATGGTCAAACGCTAGCTAAAAATAACATTATTAGTAAAGTAGAATGGTTCATCAAGAGAGTAAAATTCTTACTGTCCTGTGTAGGTGGATAATATTTGCAATCTGTAAAGCCCGTTGGATAGCAAGTTCAGAAGATTTGCAAAGATGGTATCTTTGGCAATACTAAGCCTGAACCAGCCTTAGGTTGAGAAAAATGTCCAATGAAGTCAAAGATTTCAAATCCCAAAAAAGAATATTCCTAATCAGTAATGGTGTTATGCCTTTGGATATTACTGCAATTTAATCTATATTACATTAAAAGTGTGAAGGTCCTTATAAATATTGATTGAACTTTTTGCCCTTCATTAAAAGACATCACAATAGATAAAATTGTTATTTACTATTTTTACATAATTGTTATTTAAAATTATTATTTTTAATTCACCACCTTATTTTATCATATTAGGCTTTCTATTTATGACATAACTCTATTTATGGTGTAAACTTAAAAATAAGTAAAAAAGATTCACTGAGTTTTTTTTTCCTTTATGATAGTCAAGAATTTTTTTTCTACCTTATTTTGTTATTATCACGATCCGAGTCTACATCGTGGACGAGACACAGTATTTGGTGCCACAAGTGACCCCAAGCCAACCCATGGTCTATCATTACACTGGTAAACTGAGTAAAACATAAGCGAAAGCTTTATAAAAATAATTATGCAATCAATACTACTGAAAGTGTAACCATAATTGAAAATAATATTAGACAACTGAGTCTGAAAGCCACTATAAATTGATGAGTTGCTCGGAACAAGCCACCAGCTAACTCTAAAGTCTGACTAAAAAGAACTAACTGAAAATCAAGTAATGTCCTCGAAAGATGAGGACTCACCACACGGACTGCTATTGCTGGAATCGTCGAAGGAAACTACTGACGATGTTGGGATGGAGAACCTGCGCCTGTATCATAATACAATACATCATAGAAAGTATGTGTTAGTACTTTGAATGTACTGAGTAAGTGAGATATACAATAAACATGGACAATAAACAACTAAACTGAAATAATAAGAAATGTCCATATGATACTGAATACTGATAAAACTGAGTTATAACTGATATGATCGATAATGACCCTGACTGATGGTCATAAACATGGCCTGGAACAAAGTAACTGAACTGTACTAAGCTGAACTGAAACTGTACTGACAAGTGGGAGAGTCTATAACCAACATATAACAACGTGAGCTAAACGTGGAGTCCGATGTATACACCCCATCAGAGAAAGCCTACTATACCTTGCCAATGTATAGTGGCTGGCTGGATGATCACAAAGCTGGGGCCCGTTGAGCCAATAACCTGTGGTGGCAACATAGTTCTAGGAACCTGCTGCGCTGGAGTTTCTGTCCTCTCGGTGCTAAGTACTACTCCCACTGGATAGTTCTAATTTGACTAATAAGTTGATAGCTCGAAGCTGGGGTCCTAGACTAAGTTAGGAATACTTATCTGGAAGTAACCTGAGAGTCTATTGGACCGGATAACTGTAAACTGGTGTTCTAAGATTGCCCAGAATTGCTTATCTGGAAGCGTCGTAACCGTCTAAAGAGAAAACTGATTACTGAAAGTGGTGGTTCTAAGACTGGTCAGAGTTGCTTATCTGGAAGCATCATATCTGTCTAAGGAACAATCTGATAACTGATAACTGAAAATTGGGGCATGGAGGTATTACTGACACCTCAAGAGACTGACTATAGTCAAACTAATCAGCTGACATGTCTGTAAGATACTGAAATTTACTAAGTACTGACTGGGATTAAAAAATCAATAATTCTTCTCTTGATCATAAAACTGTACTATACTAGTGAATTTCAAGAACATATCAGAATCAAGCAACACTTGTATTAGAAAATGTTGGAATACTCGACTCGCTGTATTCAAGAAATAGGGCTAAAATTATATAATTTCATGAAAAGAGATAATGACCAAAAGTATAGCTAACAACATCCCTCAATACTCATAAAAATTATAACAGGAAGAAATCCATAATTTACTGACAAATGAACCCTAACTGTGAACTTCAGGGCTAAGACTGATAAGCATTTCAGAAGAGTTTTCGGGCACAAGGGAAGAACAATTCTCTTGTTGAACTCTCACATACCTGGGGTCGAATTTTCTGAAAAGGATCTGAAGAATCTGAGGAGAAAACTTGAAAGCCCTAGCTTTCTTTGAGAGAACTGTTAGGAACTTCTTTGCTCTAGAGATCGAGAGTTGAGTGAAAAATGGAAGGGATGTAGTCGATTACCCCTTTAATTCTCTCCAAAACATGCCCAAAATGACACAATTTAGAAACTAAAATAGCTGTAAGTTATGATAATACCCTTGAAAGAAAATCTGAAAAACTGCCCGATAGGGACTAATGGGTCACACAACGAGTTGTTGGTTGACACCACGACTCGTTGGGACCATGTTATACCCCGGAATTCCAAATATTAGACCCGGGAGTTGAAACGGAGAAAAACTGAAGTTCTGCACCAGGTCACAGAACGGGTTGTTAGGTGACCCGTGAGGAGTGACCATGAGTCGTGAAGTGACTCGTGGTCAAGCAAGGAGGTTGTATGGTCTAGGGAAGACCATGAGTCGTGGTCATACCACACGACTCGTAAGATCACTCGTGGCCTAGACTTGATGCTTGGCAAGAAGTTTTGGACAGTGGGGATCACGGGTGGTGACCACGAGTCGTGGTCAGCCACCACGCTTCATTGGGTCCCTCGTGGGGTCCCCTAATGAAATTTGGCAGTGAGCATGACGATTCAAGGACACGAGTCGTAGGCCCTGGAGCCGAGTCATCCAGTCCCTCGTGGGGACTGGCAGTCAGCAAAATTCTGTGATTTAAGTAAGGGTCTTTTCATAATTTCTAAGTTCCTAAAGCCTAAACTATGTCGTTTTAGCCTACGAAAGGTGGGTTTTAGAGGGGGAAACTATCCTAAAGTCTTCATTCATGCATGCAAGAGGATAGAAGAGTGATAGAGAGGTGATCAAGGGGTGATTCAAGGCTTCTTCTTCAATTTTTTTCAATTCCTTTTTGAGCATGCAAGGGAGAGTAAGATTCAGTCTCCATCAGGTATGTAGGGTTATGAATGGGTGGTTGCTTCCACACCCATGCCCAATCCCTCTCTAAAGAGTATGAAATTCTAAGATTGATCTATGGAGTTTTTACCCAAATGCATGAATTATCTATCTCTATACATGGGTATGAATTGATTATGATGTTATTATCGAATTGTGAAGCATGGGCTAATTTTTATAATGATTTCTTAGCCTTATGAATGTTGAAGCTCATTGATGAGATGATCATGAAAAGTGAGATTTGTGAAGTATATGTGATAATGATGAGACATTATGATGAAAAGCATGATTTGAAGCTACCCATGTTTATAATTATATTTTCGATGAGAATTGAGTATTTCTAAATATGATAAAGCTTTGGGCAATGCCCACATGTTAAGTTTAAATGATGATTTTCCCAAACTAAGATCACCACATTATTTTGGAGCGAAGACTCCCAATTTATATTCTAGCTTGTGGAATATTTTGAGTTAAGTCTTACTATGCATAGCTTACCACATGGTTTTGGAGCAAAGGCTCCCAAGTATGTTTTCAGCTTGTGGTATGTTTTGAACTAAAGCTTCTCATATGCATGATTTCGTATTTGAGATATATTTGAGTATTAAGCTTCGTCAATAGGCGATGTTGAGCTTCATTATATACGATGTAGAGCATATGCATATTTTTGGGAGTATTTTCTAGTACCGAGTAGGCTATGGGTCAATCATCCTATGCCTTAGAACTACGCGCCAATGCAGGATGATACTATTATATGACTTGGGACCTTTCTTGTGAGCTTCCCCTTGCCCGAATGGGCCTTCAACTTGATATCGATATCATGGTAGCGTCCTTAACCCTATCAAGGTTTTGGACTACTCAGCCCACGTAAGCTCTATCGTGGTATGTCGGTTAAAGGACGAGTCTCCCATTGTTCCTTATGATTTCAGATATGCATATTCCTTACTTATGAGATTTATGTAAATGCATGTTCTAAAGCAGGTTTGACTCATTGTTCAGCTTTTAATTATAAATGTCAGAATTCAGCTTTGAGTCAATCGATTCAGTTATGATGTTATGAAGCATGTTATATCATGTTATGAAGAGGCCATTATTTCATAAAGAATGCATGCAAGTCCTACTCTCAGTTTTCTGATGTTATGTTTTAATGAATGCATTGTCTTTAAATGATTTTACTTACATTAACAATTTTACTTACCTTGCATACTCGGTACATTCCACATGCTGACCATATACTTCTATGTTGTATTTGTCACGCCCCACCATGGGAGGTATGACTGGCACCTGGTGCCATATTGGTCTGAATTAACCTGACTGGACTGGGGCACATTTGACACTTAATTCAAGAAATGAATGGGATATATCTCGGCTGTAAGTACAACTTCTAGCCGACAAGGCCACCTGTAAGAGAAGACAGTTGACCATAACAACGCATTAACAGGGATCCTATGCAGGCTGATAAGGCCACCATGCTGTCTAGTTATAACTGGGAAATAAATCAGGCATTAAACTACGCTATGGCCGACAAGGTCGCCAAATAATAGCTAAACAAGGCTCCACACGACCAACAACAACTAACCACAAGGAATGTACAACAGTCTGCAAGCCTCTAGGAGTGATATAATGGTCGGACAAGGCCTTGACCTACCCGAAACTGTACATCAAAAGCACAAACCTCTGCTAACTTTCAACTCCAAGGGGAAGGAGCTGAATAAAATACTGACTTTAGCTGGAGGCTAAGAACGTCCCGAACCGCATCTATCCGCACCTGTAGGCAAGTAATGCAGTGCCCCGGATGGGTGTCAGTACAACATGTACCGAATATGTAAGGCAGAAAGATAATAACTGACTGAAAGCTGGTAAAACTGCAGTAATTAAAGAAAGAGAGTAAGGGTTTAACCTGAATACCTTCACTACCTGAATTATCTAAACAACAAGTCTGTATAAGCAAACAAGAATCTAATTGGGCCCCCATAAGCCTGGAAGGTACAAACAACACAAAAGAACCTACCTGGTCCCCTATAAGCCCCGCAAGTACAAACAAGGTCAACTCTTACTACATGGGTACTAAAGATGGTGTGTACTGCAACTCAAGATGGCCTTCGCGGCCTCAATCTAGTGAAACTCAACACGGCCCTCGCGGCCTCAGTAAATGGAACTGTGCATGGCCCTCGCGACCTCAATATTTGATACTCAAAATGGCCCTCACGACCTCAGTAAATGAAACTCTATATGGCCCTCAAGGCCTCAACAAATAGAACTCAAAATAGCCCTCGCGGCTCAGTAAATGAAACTCTGTATGCCCCTCGCGGCCTCAACAAATGGAACTCAAAATGGCCCTCACGACCTCAGTAAATGGAACTCAATGTAGCCCTCGTGGCCTCAATAAATAGAACTCTTGATAGAATAACATCCAACTACTCAACACCGAAGTAATACCATTCTAGCTAGATTAACTCAGACAAGAATTACTATTTTGTCACCATAGGTTCAATTCAGTTTATAACAGCTGACACCAACAAGTTTACTCTGAAGTACTATGGACACACGGGTCGTACTAACTTTACGACGAACGTAACTTGCCGAAGGGATAGCCTTACATACCTTAAGTGCCGACTCTCTGTCTAGCTGACGAGTTTTAATCTGTATTCGACAGCCTTTCCCAACTGTAATTGTACTACTGGGAGAATGAGACTAGTTTCAGTATTAAATTTAGCGAAAATGATAACTTTTAATAATAATATCAAATATACTTCAACTTGACGAGATACGGCCAAAAATGAATAATTTCCCGAGAGTTCAGAAGGGAGAAATACTTACTTGAAGCCTGTGATTGTATAGAAATTAGTTTGGAACAATTCTGACAACTTTGGCTCAGCGGGATATCGATTCACCGGGTGAATTTCGCGAAAATAACTCCGTAGTAATGCTCCCTGTAGGCTTAAACTTCAATACCCGAAGTTAATTTGAATTCAAACGGTGTTTCGTAGCATAAACAGATGAAAATTTATTGTTTCCCTCATTTTCCCTCCTCTCTGGTCGTGGCTTTATTTTGAAAATGAATTAAGATTGAATAGAAGGCCTATATATATACATTAGGGCGGTGACAGAGGGGAGCCTTGCGCCACCCATCGCACCGTACCTCCCTCCGTGTTGTGCCCCTCAACGCCCTAAGGGGCTGGCGCGCCGCTTTGCCTAGGGCGCAAGGGTGCTGGAGCGTCGCGCTGGCCCTTGCTGCCTGACCTTGTTCGATCCGACTTCTGAGGCTTCTCTACACGCGTCATACTCTCTTTATTTATCACAAATCCACATGTACACTTACTAATCGTTAACTTTTATGGGGTGTAACAGTATCATTTCGTGATACAGGTCTCAGCTTCAACCTCGCTCTTAGTCAGCTTATCGGAGTTAGCATTGCTTTATTGGTGAGTCATCATTTTTCAAGGACTAGACTATCCATCTTTTCTTTATGTATTTCAACTTCATCTTGTTGAGTTAGTTGGGGTCTTGTACCATCAACTCGTCATGATTAGAGGCTATTCAGACATGTGTATGTATTCAACTTCAGATTTTATATTCTGATATTATAGTCAAGTTAGACTTTTGCTATGATTGTATTGATGGTTATTCAGTTCTTAATTGAGTTAGATATATGCTTATGCCATGGGTCGACTTGGGGTCTCTCGGGGCTCCTTGTCCCATGTTGCGATTCAGTCCTCCGTTCGGGTTGTGACAAACTTGGTATCAGAGCAATAGGTTTGAAGTGTCCTAGGGTGTCTGAAAGCCGCATTAAGTAGAGTCTTTTTCATGGGTGTGAAGCACGCCACACCTATGAAGAAGAGGCTACGAGACGTCTAGGAAATATTCTCTTCTTTCATGATCTATGTCGTGCGATGAAAAGTCTTTTTATCCTTCTAATTCATGATACTCACTTTTTCAGAATCGTGGCTCCTCGAAGAATGAACGGAAGGAGGAATAGAGATGGTGAAGGACACAAGGATGGCAATGGTCATGGACATCAGCCAGCCCCACCAGTTTAGGAGCCCCAGGTACCGGAGCCAGCTGCCCATGCTGAGTTTCGGGCCACTATTTAGATGCTTGCACAGGCCTTAACCGCTCAGGTCAATCAGCAGGCCGTTGCGCATGTTTCGCAAAATGAAAACGCAACGGCATCTTGAGTCAGAGACTTCTTAAGGATGAACCCGCCGGAGTTCCTTGGGTCCAAGGTAGATGAGGACCCACATGAGTTCGTAGATGAGATTTTCAAGATCACCCAAGTCATGGGGGTGAATGGGGTTGAGTGCGCCGAGTTGAACTCTTATCAGTTAAAAGGGGTCGTGCATATCTGGTTTCGCCAATGGAAGGATAGCTAATCTTGGGCATAATTACATGCCCAAGTGCTATTTATAACTTATTTTAGTCGTGTTTGTTAAATTAAGTGATTACATTCTCATGTAATTTTGTATAAATTCGTGCATGAACTAACCAATATGATTAGCTCTTTATTTTGTAGGTGAAAAATTCTAGGAGGGGCTTAAAATTAATGATGCATGAACAAGATGAAGCATGGGAAAGAATTGGTGGAATATCGCATGAAGATGGTGTGAGAGAGGAACTGCCGGCAACGGCAGCGTGCCATGCAGCACAAGATGCGCGCTGAGGGCCGTTCCATGCCAGGCATTGCGCATAGCCTGCACACATGACATGCTCCAGCCGAGGTTTCCAGTGCACCTGCGCGATAGGCCCGTGCCACGCTGCTTGAGCTGTGCAATGGGCAGCGTGTCACGGAGCCATTTTGGGCATGGAAAATTTTTGCATTTTCTCATTTAGTATAAATTAAAACCTTAGCTCCTAAAATCATGGATCACCGTAAAGGAGCGAAGGGAGAAGTGAAGAACTTTACCTAGGGTTCATTGTTTTGTATTCTCTTTTAACTATTCTTGTAAGTACTTTACTCTAATCACGTTTTTGAGTATTTGTACGAACATAAGTGGTTAAAACCCTTCCTCTAGGGTTGAGGCTACATGATATGATTGTAATGCATGAATTCTTCTTGGTTTGAGTTGTTAGTTGTTGTTAGTTGTTGTTTTGTCTTAAATTCTTTATCATTATTATTTTTATGCTTGATCATCATGAAAACAAACACATTAAGCATAGGTAAAAGCTTGAAAGAGTAACCCTAGGCTAGAACACAAGAATGTAAGGAGCAAGTTCTTATCTTTATGATAGGATTCGCGGTTAGGATAGAATCTATACCTAATTAGCCTTGCTTGGTTATTAAAACGGTATGATAGCAAGACACCGGCTTAGAATTTTCACATCACCGCTCGTAGAAGTAGTTGTGAAGCTAAGTCAGGTTAAATGATTAGAGGTACGAAAGTTCATAATCAAGAGCACAAACCTCGTAACCACATTCACGTAGTTGAATTGCCCACGAACTAGGACGTCACATCCCCGCTCAATGATGTAGTTGTGAGGCTAGTTTGTCGTGTTTAGAGGCTCGAGAGACCATGAACATCGCATTTTAACTATGTGAGATAATAATTGATGTTTTCATACTCGAACCATTATGAATTGTAGAATTGCATGATTATCCGGCCTTAACTCTAGTTGTTTCTTAGACTTAATTAGAATTTTATGAAATTTCTATAATCAACACTTATGAAGGTTAAATTGACACTCGAACTTGATAATTCACTTAATTAATCCAGTCCCTGTGGGTTCGACATCCGGCTCTGAAAAAGGGTCACTGTATTACTTGTACGATCGCGTGCGCTGGGGCGCAAATAAGTTCTTGGCACCGTTGTCGGGGACTAGCGAAGTTTATTGAATTTTTTTGTTTTTGTGTGATTTTTAATTTTCCTAAGTGTTGAAAAACTTGGTCTTAGTCTGCTATATTGCAGGTAACGGGTTTTCCTTCCAGAACTGGCACGGAGTAGAGAGCTGGTGGAACCTTTGTTGGAACCTGAACGCCAACTGCATTTTCTTAGGAGGGAAGCTCTAGAGAGAAAGTTGAAGAGTTTACAAGAGCAGTTGAAACAACATTCACCAGTGGAGCAAGCAGAGTTGTTACCTAATCAGATGGCAGCCCGACCCATTCGCGAAGTGGCAATCCCACTAGCGACGAATGTGACCTCCAGTATCCGCAAATCGGAGCCCGGAGGGAACTTTGAATTGAAGAAGAACATGGTGCAGTTGTTACATTCTAGTGGCCAGTTCACTGGAATGAATCATGAGGACCCACAACAACACTTACAGAACTTCCTTGAAATCAGTGACACTTTCGTCTCCATCGGAGTGTCAACTGATTATGCCCGACTTACACTCTTCCCATTTTCATTATTGGGAGAGGCAAAGAGGTGGTTGAAGGCTGAGCCACCAAATTTGTTACTTCTTGGGATGACTTAGCTAAGAAGTTCCTCATCAGATTCTTCCCTTCAGGCAAGACTGCCAAGCTCAGAAGTGAGATATTAAGCTTCAAACAGACTGCCAAACTTATGTCAATTAACAACTTAAGGCGATATAATTCTCATTGGATGATAAATATCTTAGGAGTTGAAGCTGGATTAGTAAAAAAGTATAAAAAAGGAAACAAAGGAAGGTACTCGAATGACTATATAACATTAGATGACGAAGAGGTAATTATCTTTTTTCATATCATATTTTATATT
>JACEIK010001867.1:155815-166969 GCA_018107945.1 Datura stramonium
ATGAGGAATACACAAAAGGAGGAAAAAATTAATAGTTACTTGAATAATATTTATAGGCCTATTATTTTTAGTGCTGTCAATGCTGCAATTATATTTAAGTTATAGGTAATAAATTAATTTGATTTAATTATTTCCAAGGGAAAGAAAAAGGTTCTGAAAAAGAGTTTTTCATCATAATTAAGTGAGTTAAAAGAGGGACTTTCGAATTTTTTACACAAAATAAATGGTAAAAAAATTTCACAAGACCAAAAATTTAAAAAGTAGAAAGTGAAGAAAAAGACTAAAAAAGATGAATCCAAATGTTTAATACAAAATCTAGAATATTTATAATTATGATTTATAATTATGATATGATGTTTGAGTTTCTTTCAAATCTTCCGATACGAATATGAAACTCCAGTGACTTCGTTGAAATTTAATGCATAATGCATATGGTACTAATTAGAATTTTTGCACGCTTCATCTATATATTATATAATTCTGGTCTTAGGACCAGTGACGTGACATACTTCTAAGATCAGGAAACTATATTTTTCTCAACTTTTTAATGATTTTCTATTTTTTTAACTTTTAGTTTTCTTGGTCATTGATTATGAATATAAATATCATTTTTTTTGCTAAATAATATGAAGAGGTACAAGAATTAACACCAAAAATATAATATGAAGAGGCTCAAACATTAATTAACATATAATTATTTAGAAATTAATACACATTAAAACTATTATAATTACAAATGAACTAACCTCTAATTGGGTTTTAATGCAAACCTATTTACTATTATTTTGGGGAAAAATGGTATTTATGTTCATAATCAGTGACCAATAAAACTACAAGTTAAGAAAATAGGAAATCATTAAAAAGTTGAGAAAAACATAGTTTCCTGATCTTAGAAGTATGTCACGTCACTAGTCCTAAGACTAGAATTATATAATATATAGATGAAACATTCAAAAAATTCTAATTAGTACCATATGCATTGTGCCTTAAATTTCAACAATAATTATAATTAAGTTTATAGAAGAACAAAGTCACTGGAGTTTCATATTCGTATCGGAAGATCTGAAAGAAACTCAAACATCATATCATAATTATAAATATTCTAGATTTTGTATTAGACATTGTCTTCTCAAATTCCACCGGCTTCAAACTAAAAGAATACAAAATTCAAGTAATAAATGAGGAGATCAAGTAAAAAAAATAGAAAAAGATAATTAATTTGAGATATTTATTTACAATACTACACAAAAATGTTATAGAATTGGTGTTTGATTGAAGGGAAAAACGTTATTTAACTTATGATGGTTATTTTGGTCTTTTAATTTTATACTTTAGGTCTTTTATATCTATTTACATTTATTAATGTCACGCCCCACCTTGGGAAGCATGACTGGCACCTGGTGCCCTACTAGGGTCTAAACTGGTCTGACTAAACTTGCGTACATTTGGTGCATAACTAATACCAATCCTCAACTCAAGAAAACAACAGGCTATATCTCGGTTGTAAACACACCTTCCGGCTGACAAGGCATTATACCTAGCTACCTGTAAAAGAAAACAACTAACCAGAAACAGGTAATAACGAGGAATCCTATGCGGGCCGACAAGACCACCATGATGTCTAGTTATGACGGTAAAGTAAATCTAGTACTAAGCTAAGCTATGGCCGACAAGGCCGCTATTTAACAGCTAAACAAGGACCCACACGGCCGACACGTAAGATAAAGCATACACGGGCCCCACACGGACATCAACAGCTAACCACAGGGAATCTAAAATAATCTGCAAGCCTCCAGGAGTAATATAATGGTTGAGACAGGGCCCCGACCTACCCATGAACTGTATAACAAAAAGAGAGTAAACCTTCTAATTATTAGCTCCGGAGAAAAGGAGCTTACTGCCCTGCTAAATCTGGCGGAAAGCTAGGAAGATCCTGGTCCGCGTCTATCGGCACCTGCAGGCAAGTAATGCAGCGCCCCAGAAGGGCATCAGTACAATAGGTACCGAATATGTAAAGCAGTAACTATAAATAACTGAATGAACTGAAATGAAACTGAAAGTAACTGGAAAGGAGGGATAGAAATACTACTTGAAGAGATGAACTTCATGTTATCTAATCTATCAGTAACTACTGCAAACAAGAACCTTACCTGGCCCCCATAAGCCAGAAGGAAAAACTAGCATAGAATAACCCACTCGGGGCGCTCATAACCCCTGGTGAGTACACTTCAATCTATATACCCCTAACAAGGTCAAAACAGGTCAACTAGTGGTTATAGCCGTCCTACCAGTCCCCTGGGTCTACAACTGAGCCTGCTCGACCCCTGAATTGTAGTTGTGTTCGAGTCCGGTAGACTCCTGATATCTGCACCGCGGGCACCAGGCTCGACAGTGGGTGTGGTGCCAATACGGCATATAATAGTCCAACCATGGAATGGACTGTATGAGGACCTTGGACCCCATCTTCATCCCTTGCGGATGGCATACCACTCCTTGGAGCGACGTCATCTCGCCCCTGGTGGACGTCGACATAGCTAGTAACCCTGGAGTTGGCTATGGAAGGCTATACAGGGAAAAGAAAATCCCAAACTACACATAGGATACGAGCCTCAACTAATAACAACTGCTAATCACAATACATAAGCTTCTGGCTTTTTTACTGGAATTCAAACTGGATTATAATACTGAAGAAACTAACTTGCCGAATGAATTTTCTTTAACATACCCGGATCGCCGATTCCTGATTAGCTGACGAGTTTCAATCCGTATTCAACAGCTTTTTCTAACTATAACTGTATTACTGAGAGAATGAGACTAGTTTCAGTACTAAGTTCGGCAAAAAATAATAACTTTTAATACTAATATTAACTATACTTCAACTTATCAAAACACAGTCGAAGACGTATAATTTCTCGAGGGTTCAGAAGGGAGAAATACTTACTTGAATCCTGTGATTGTATAGAAATTAGTTTGGAGCAATTCCGACAACTTCTACTCGGCGGGGTTATGATTTTCCAGGAGAATTTCAAGAAACTAACTCCATAGTAATGCTCCCTACAGGCTTATAATTCGATACCTGAAGTTAATTTGAATTTGAGCTGCATTTAGCAGCGTAAACGGAGGAAAACTTACTGAAAATGGCGTATCTCTCCTCTCTAATTGGGGGTCTGTTAATTGGAAATGAAACAAATGAAAACATTGAACTTATATATAACTTGGGCGGTGGACACGGGGTCCGTGGAACGGACCCTGTCGTGCTAGTTTACGGGCGTTCCATGGCGCCCAACGCGGAGGGAGGGGGACCGTGGCATGCTGCCCCTGTTGCAGCCTGCTCGGCCTTCTCCCTCGCTTCTTCTATTTCGCGCTCGTTCGATCTTTTTTCAGGCTCTTTCTCGTACACACCGAACTCTAAAACTCTCGACTAACGTATGAATAGGCCAACTAAAAGTTAGAAACTTATAGTGTGTAACATCCTTCTTCCTTTAGGAATATTCGTCCTCGAATGTCACTTTAGCTTACGGGAATCTAACTCTTTTAACTACTATTCTGGAAAATTTTCGACAGAGTCTCCCTTGTAATATGGACTATCTGAAAATTCTGAAACACAAAAAAGTCCAATACAGGCATTTTACATAACACTATAACAACTATTTCACAACAAAGTTGTACTTAACTGAGCAATATATGAAACACAAATCATAAAACAACAACTGAATCAATAACTTACCTTAACTGCATAGTCTGGACTAAGCCTGGAGCAAATGAGGATATCTAGATCTCATATCATCCTCAGCTTCCCAGGTCATCTCTTCTCTATTCCTGTTTCTCCACAATACCTTAACCGAAGCGACATCTTTAGTTCTCAACCTACGAACCTACCTATCTAATATGGCTACTGGAACCTCTTCGTAGGCTAATTCCTCACTAACCTGGATGTCCTCAACTGGCACAACTCGGGATGAATCCTCTATGAATTTTCTTAACATTGACATATAAAAGACCGGGTGAACAGATTCCAATTCTGAAGGTAGATCTAGCTCATATGCCACCTGACTTATTCTCTGGAGGATTCAATACGGCCCAATAAAACTCAGGCTAAGCTTTCCCTTTTTACCAAACCTCATCACGCCCTTTATTGACAAAACTTTCAAAAAAACCCAATCGCCTATATTGAGTTCTAGATTTCTACGTCATACGTCAGCGTAAGATTTCTGACGGCTCTGAGCTGTCAGCAGCAACTGGCGTTCTCTGATAAGCTTTACTTTCTCTTCTGATTGGTGGATTATGTCTGGACCAATTAACTCTGATTCTCCTACCTCGAACCAACCAACTGGGGACCTGCATTTCTGCCCATATAAGGCCTCATAAGGTGCCATCTGGATTGTTGAATAATAATTGTTATTGTAAGAAAATTCAATAAGAGGTAAGTTCTCATCCCAACGTTCTGAATAGCAAAAAATAGCTAAGACTGTCGNATAAGGTGCCATCTGGATTGTTGAATAATAATTGTTATTGTAAGAAAATTCAATAAGAGGTAAGTTCTCATCCCAACTGCCTTCGAAGTCTAACAAGCACGCCCGTGACATATCCTCGAGCGTTTGAATGGTACGTTCCTGTCCGTCTACTTGAGGATGGAAAGTTGTACTCAGATTAACTTGTGTCCCCAGACCCTTCTGAAAAGACTGCCAGAATTTAGCTGTAAACTGCGCTCCTCTGTCAGAAATGATCGATACTGGAACACCATGCAATCGAACTATCTCTTTGATATACAACTCAGCATAGTCCTCAGCTGACAAAGTAGCCTTGACTGGCAGAAAATGAGCTGACTTCATCAATTTGCTGATAATCACCCAGATGGAATCAAATCAGTGTCTGGTACAGGGTGACCCGATCACAAAATCCATATTGATTGCTTCCCATTTCCACATAGGCACTGCTATCTCCTGTGTCAATCCGTCGGGTTTTTGATGTTCGGCCTTTACCTGCTGGCAGTTAGAGCATTGTGCTACAAATTTTGCTACCTCCTTCTTTATTCCTGGCCACCAGTAAATCTCTTTTATGTCAAGATACATCTTTGTTGAACCTGGGTGAAGAGAATAACGGGAATAATGTACCTCAACCATGATCTGCTGGCGAAGTCCTACCACATCTGGAACACAGAGGCGACCTCTACATCTCAAGACTCCATCTTCAGTTACCTCGAAAGCTGATACTTCCCCTCGCTGAACTTTATCTTTGAGTTGCACCAGGTTAGGATCTTCATACTGTCGTTCTTTCACTTCTACAACCATAGATGATACTGTAATATTCTGGATCACTGTTCCACTATCTCCCGAGTCTAATATCTGGACAGCTAAATTGGTTAACTGGTGCAATTCTCAAGCCAGCACTCGCCGTTCGGGCTTTAAGTATAACAAGCTTCCCATGGATTTGCGTCTAAGGGCATCCACTACAATGTTGGCCCTGGATGATATAAAATATTCACATCGTAGTCCTTCAACAATTCTAACCAGCGGCACTGCCGCAGATTCAACTCTTTCTGTGTAAAGATGTACTGGAGGCTCTTATGATCGGTAAAAATATCCACGTGCACTCCATACAGGTAGTATCTCCAAATCTCTAAGGCGTGAACCACTGCAGCTAATTCCAGATCGTGGGTAGGGTAGTTCTTTTCATGCTTCCTCAACTGCCTTGAAGTATAAGCAATTACCTTACCATGTTGCATCAGAACACACCCTAACCCGATGCCTGAAGCATCACAGTACACTGCATAACCCTCTGACCCTTTCGGCAAATCTAGTACTAGCGCTAACGTTAATATGTTCTTCAACTCTTGAAAACTCTGTTCACACGCTTCAGTCTAGTGAAATTTTGCTTCTTTCTGAGTTAACTTGGTCAAAGGCGCTGATAAAGTAGAAAACCCCTCTAAAAATCTTCGGTAATACCCAGTTAACTCTAGGAAAATGCGTACCTCAGTTGGAGTTGTGGGTCTACGCCATGTCTTTACTGTATCGATCTTCTATGGATCTACTTGAATACCAGTTTCTGACACAATGTGGCCCTAAAAGGATACCGAATTCAGCCAAAACTCTCATTTAGAAAATTTTTCGTACAACTGACGATACTTGAGAATCTAAAGCATTGTTCGCAAATGATCCCGATGTTCTACTTCTGAACGGGAATACACCAAAATATCATCAATAAACACTATCACAGACAAGTCCAGATACAACCTAAAGATGTTGTTCATCAGATCAATGAACACTGCTGGAGTATTCGTTAGTCCGAAGGACATGACTAGGAATTCAAAATGGCCATACCTGATCCTGAAAGCGATTTTTGGAATGTCCCTTTCTCGGACCCGAACCTAGTGGTATCCAGATCTTAAATCAATTTTTGAGAAATATTTCGCCCCCTGTAACTGGTCAAAAAATTCATCTATTCTGGGAAATAAGTATTTGTTCTTGATGGTGACTTTATTTAGCTATTGGTAGTCTATACACGTGCAGAGGGATCCATCCTTCTTTCTCACAAACAAAATTGGCGCACCCCACGGTGAAGTACTTGGCCTGATGAAGCCCTTATCTAACAGATCTTTTAGCTGTTCCTTCAATTCTCTGAGCTCGGCAGGAGCCATTCGGTACGGAGGGATGGATATAGGCTGAGTACCCGATACTAAATCGATCTCCTTTTCTAGGGGAATACTAGGAAGTTCATCTGAGAATACATCTGGAAATTCATTGACTACTGGAATGGACTAGAGAGTCAGAGATTCTGCTTGAACATCTTGAACCCTGACAGTATGATAAATGCACCCCTTCACTATCAACCTCCTCGCTCGAAGATAGGAAATAAACCTACCTTTTGGCGTAGTTGAATTACCTTTCCACTCCCGTACTACCTCCCCTGGAAAGTGAATTGGATGGTCTTGGTCCAACATTCTACATTGGCATAACATGGTGCTAACCAATCCATACCCATAATTGCATTAAAGTTAATCATTTCTAATTCCACCAAATCTGTTAAAGTCTGGCAACCAGCAACCTCTACCGTGCACCGCCGGTAGACCCTCTTGGCTATGATGGAGTCACTGATGGGTGTAGACACTAAAAAAGGTTGCTGAAGAAATTTGGGCGTGATACCGAATTTCTGGGCTACTAATGGTGTAACATAATACAAAGTGGAAACTGGGTCTATTAAAACATACACTGAATAAGAGCAGATATCCAGCATACCTGTCACAACATTCAACGACGACTCTGACTCCTGCTGCCCTGGTAAAGCATAAGTGCGATCTGGATCGATACCTAAGCTAGATGCCCCTGATCTTCCACGGCCTCTGCCGGCTGGAGCTGAGAGCCTACGCCCTGTTGGGACTGCTGGGGCACGTGACCCTACTGAAGATCTGTCCTGTCGGTCCCGATCACTCTGACCCTTGGCTAGACAGCCCCTTATTAGGTGACCCTCCTGCCCACAAATGTAACAAGAAAAAGAACCATACCTACATGCCCCAATATGGCGTCGACTGAAAATAGGGCAAGGTGTCATGGTGAACCTACTCTGCTCTGACCCTCTCTGCTGCTGCAAACCTGATGGTCGTGAACTCTAGCCAGGTCCACACTGTACCCGACGGCCTGGTCTACTACCCTGCTGCTGCTTTGGGTGTGGACGTCTAGGTGGTCTGCCTGATAGTCGTTTCCTGGGTCCGCCCTGGAACTCTACCTGAATGTCACTAGGTCTAACCCAGCGGCGCTGCTCCTGATTTGCCCTTTCTATCTCCCGCTGTCATTGCTTGATTCCCTCAATATTTTGAGTAAATGCCTGAACACGAGCAATATCCATATCCTCTCGCAGAGTAGTTGTGATACAAGTCTCGACATATTCTAGATTCAGCCCCATGATAAACCGGTGCACCCTGGCCGGCATGGTATCTGCAAAAGCTGGTGCATAACAGGCTAGGGAGTCGAATCTCATAGCATACTCTCGTACGCTCATCGAACCCTGCTTTAGATGCAAAAACTAATCTACCCGGGCCTGTCGGATCTCCCGCGGCAAATAATGGTCCAAGAAGGCCTCTGAAAAGATGGACCAAGTTGGAGGGGGAACATCTCTACCTTGGGACCTTTCCCAACTATCGTACCATAATACTGCTATGTCCCACAACCGGAATACCACTAACTCAACCAACTCCACTGGTGTGGCATGTATTACCCTAAAGATTCACTGTAGCTAGACCAAAAAGTCCTGAGGGTCCTTATCCCGGTCCGTCCCCATGAACTACGGGGGGTTCAGAGCGAGAAACTCTCAAACCCTCGAACTACCAGGTCCTCTTAAAGACTCGGCAACCATGGGTGCTACTGGCTAACGTTGTGAATCCATCATCTGGTCTATCATAAAAACAACACTCCTGACCTCCTGATCTGATGGCATAGGTATAGAAACTGCTGGAGGTGGTGTCGACACATCTGCCGCGATGGACGGCTCCTGGCGTGGCGGAGAGTGCTGGGGAGACCGAGAAGGAGTCTCCCTGTCGCCCTCAGATCGGACTAACTCTGACTGAGGCACCCTGCTAGTGCCTTCTCCTGCTGCGACGTCTAACTTCCTACTAGTCGTGGTATGTCGCGTGTCTAACATTTCTTTGTAGGAAAACATATTAAAGTAAGCTTAGAGACTCAACCCTATACAACACAGCTCTATAGCACAACTGGAAGATAAATAAGAGTAACCACCCTAACATGCCTAGCAGCCTCCGATCTATAGTATGTGGTGCACAACCCATCCATAGACAAGACTATACTTACCATGGCTTGCAGGCTCCCTAGGATACGACCTGCTCTGATATCAAGTTTGTCACGCCCCACCTTGAGAGGCATGACTGGCACCTGGTGCCCTACTAGGGTCTAAACTGGTCTGACTGAGCTTGCGCACCTTTGGTGCATAACTAATACCAATCCTCAACTCAAGAAAACAATGGGCTATATCTCGGCTGTAAACACACCTCCCGACTGACAAGGCCTTATAGCTAGCTACCTGTAAAAGAAAACAGCTAACCAGAAATAAGTAATAACGGGGAATCTTATGCGGGCCGATCAAACCACCATGATGTCTAGTTATGACTGTAAAGTAAATCCAGTACTAAGTTAAGCTATGGCCGACAAGGCCGCTATCTAACAGCTAAACAAGGTCCCACATGGCAACACGTAAGATAAAGCATACACGGGCTCCACACGGACATCAACAGCTAACCATAGGAAATTTGAAATAATCTGCAATCCTCCAGGAGTGATATAATGGTTGAGACAAGGTCCCAACCTACCCATAAACTGTACAGCAAAAAGAGAGTAAACCTTCTAATTATTAGCTCTGGAGAAAAGGAGTTGACTGCCCTGCTAAATCTGGTGGAAAGCTAGGAAGATCTTGGTCCACGTCTATCGGCACCTGCAGGCAAGTAATGCAGCACCCCAGAAGGGCATCAGTACAATAGGTACCAAATATGTAAAGCAGTAATTATAAATAACTGAATGAACTGAAATGAAACTGAAAGTAACTGGAAAGAAGGGATAGAAATACTACCTGAAGAGCTGAACTTCATGCTATCTAATCTATCAATAACTACTACAAACAAGAACCTTACCTGGCCTTCATAAGTCGGAAGGTACAACCAGCACAGAATAACCCACCGAGGCCCCCATAAGCCCTGGTGATTGCACTTTAATCTATATACCCCTAACAAGGTCAAAACAGGTCAACTAGTGGCTATTGTCGTCCTACCAGTCCCCTGGGTCTACAACTAACCCCGCTCGTCCCCTGAACTGTAGCTGTGTCTGAGTCCAGTGGACTCCTGATATTTGTACCCCGGGCACCAGGCTCAACAATGGATGTGGTGCCGATACGGCATATAATAGTCCAACCATGGAATGGACTGTATGAGGACCTTGGACCCCTTCTTCGGATGGCATACTGCTCCTTGGAGCGACGTCATCTCGCCCATGGCGGGCGTCGACACAGCTAGTAACCCTAGGGTTGGTATGGAAGGCTATACAGGGTAAGACAATCCTAAACTACACATAAAATACTGGCCTCAGCTAATAACAACTGCTAATCACAATACATAAGTTTCTGGCTTTCTTACTGGAATTCAAGCTGGATTATTATATTGAAGAACTAACTTGCCGAACGGATTTGCCTTAACATACCTGGATCGCCTATTTTTTATTAGCTGGCGAGTTTCAATTCGTATTCAACAGTCTTTTCTAACTATAATCGTATTATTGAGAGAATGAGACTAGTTTCAGTACTAAGTTCGGCAAAAAATAATAACTTTTAATACTAATATTAACTATACTTCAACTTATCAAAATACGGTCGAAGACATATAATTTCTCGAGGGTTCAGAAGGGAGAAATACTTACTTGAATCTTGTGATCGTATAGAAATTAGTTCGGAGAAATTCCGTCAACTTCTACTCGGCGGAGTTACGATTTGTCGGGCTAATTTCAAGAAACTAACTCCATAGTAATGCCCCTGCAGGCTTATAATTCGATACCTGAAGTTAATATGAATTTGGACAACATTTAGCAGCGTAAACAGAGGAAAACTTACTGAAAATGGCATATCTCTCCTCTCAAATCACGGGTCTGTTAATTGGAAATGAAACAAATGAAAACATTGAACTTATATATAACTTGGGCGGTGGACACGGGGTCCGTGGCACGGACCCTGTCGCGCCAGTTTACAGGAGTGCCATAGAGCCTAACGTGGAGGGAGGGGGTCTATGGCACGCTTCCCCTGTTGCAGCCTGCTCCGGCCTTCTCCCTCGCTTCTCCGATTCCGCACTCGTTCGATCTTTCCCGGGGCTCTTTCTCATACACACCGAACTCTAAAACTCTTGACTAACGTAGGAATAGGCCAACTAAATGTTAGAAACTTACAGGGTGTAACAATTAAAAGTTAAATTTACTTTTTTGTACAGAATTATTAATAGGAGTAGTGTTTAAGTAAAGTGTAAAATGATCATTTATTAAATAATGAATATTTTGATAATTCAACTTTTCAACTAAGGGGCTTCTCACTTATATAGATATGATACTCACACACACACACTCTTCATCTTAGCATATTTTTATTCTTTATAGAGGAAATAAAAAGTAGCAG
>JACEIK010001867.1:195768-207891 GCA_018107945.1 Datura stramonium
TATATATGTTGAGAAAATATTCCATTGATAAGAATGATTTTGGCCTTGTTGGATGAGATTTCTTTAATTCTTGAAATTTCGCTATATTATGAAATTCCCGTGTTGTTGAAATGAGTTGAGTTCTCTGTTAGCTGCCTAATAGTTTAGTTCAGTTAGAACGTAGAACCTCTTTAGAACTATACAGAATATGTCAACTGATCAGTTTAACTTCAGTCTTTTCCCGAGGTGTCAGTGGTGCCTCCCAGTTATCAGAATCAGACTCAGAATCTAGTTTATTGGTCCATTAGGCGGTCATGAAATTTTAGATATATATACATATATCTCTCTGACCAGCCCCAGGACCCCAGTTTAGTTTACAGTTTGTTGTTAGATGGTTACGAAGCTTCCAGATAAGCAGCTCTGACCAGTGTAGAACCCAGTTTCAGAATCTGGTCCGATAAGACTCTCAGGGTACTTTAAGTTATATGTCCCTGACTAGTCTTGGACCCAAGTTTCAAGTTATAAGCCTAGTAGTTTAGTTTAGGTTCCAGCGGGAGTAGGACTTAACATAGAGTGGGCTGGGATTCCAGTGCACCCAGGTTCTCAGAACTACGTTGCTAGCGTAGGTTTCAATATTACTTGGCCTGATTGGCCCCATACTTTTTTGATCACCCAGTTCATTCCTTTATACTCTGGCAAGGTATATTGGGTTCCGGTGGGGTGTATACATCGAACTCCACGTCTAGCTCACGTGGTTATATGTCGGTTAGAGACTCTCCCTCTAGTCAACTTAGTTTCAGTCTTAGTTTTGACAGTTTAGTTCAGTTCAGATCAATTCAGTGTGGTCTCTTAGACTCAGTGTTTCAGACTTAGGGAATGTCTTTGACCATCAGACAGGTTCATCTTGACCATTTCTGTTTACCTCAGTAGTTTAGTTCAGTTTACTTATTGGTCATTGCATGTCATTGCAGTTCAGACTTTGTATTTCAGTTACGCTTTCTTCCACTTACTCAGTACATTCAAAGTAATGACGCATACTTTTATGCTGTATCATTTCATGATACAGCTGCAGGTTCCCAGACTCAGCAGTGTTAGCCGCCACGATTTAGATCCTCCTTATCCGCAGTTGAAGTGTGCATCCTCATCATTCGAGGGCCTTATTTCATTTTCTTGCAGTTAGATTATAGAGTTTATTCAAACTTAGAGTTAGTTGGGGGCTTGTCCCAGTAACTCATCAGTTAGAAGGCTTTCAGACTACAGATGTTCAGATTTCATGTTTTAAGTTTTATCTTAAATTTCATAAAAATGCTTTTATGTTATTACTTTAAAAATTCTGTTGGGCATGTTTTACTCAGAATACCAGTGTATGATAGACTAGGGGTTGACTTGGGGTCACTTATGACTCCAAGTACCGTGTTACGTCCATGGTGTAGTCTCGGGGCGTGACACATCAGAACACAGGCGCTTGCTATACGATAGTATTTTATTGTCAAGCGTGATGTCGTTTCACATTGAGGCGATCGTGAAATTTTTGTGTCCTATAAAAGAAGGCTCTAAGGAGAATAGAAGGCATTACAAAAATTCAATGTGACATCATATTTTATTTTGTTGTTATTCCCTTAGAATTCTCGTGGAAAAACCTTGGAAACCTCCCCCATGTTATATATTCTTTCCCTTTTAAAAGATTGTGATCTTATATTGAATCACCACCTTTGCATTATAGTCTAAAGGAAATAAACTTGATTAGACTTAATTCACTTGCCTTAACCCTTTTTTTAACAAATTTTACTGTTAACCAAAATGATGATTTTTTTCAGTAAACAGTTTGGTGTCATATGTGGGAATAAACAATTGGTGGGGTTATTTCGATCTGTTGTTGTAGCCCCTTGCTGAACCATCAAGGTCTAACAACTGGAAAGATGACACCAGATTTGGGACTTAACATGATGGACTTCGGTCTATCCTCAATGCAGCGTCCCTCCGCCCATGAGTTTTTTGTAACCAATGAAATCTATGAACATGTAAAGGCCGAAATACCCTTAATGACGAGGGTTAAGCCAAGGGTGAGGAAGGGAATGAGAACGGTGGACCATATCTCGCCCTGAAATATAATTGGATGAAGAACGGAGCCTTAGCAACTCTAAGGATAAATGAGTCTAAGAAAGTACCCATGATCGTATATTAAGGGAGAACCCCATCTCTGTAATTGCTAACCTAAACTAATCATGGGATTTTCAGAAATATTAGAGGCCTCTTGAGAGATAAGCCATGAGGAAGAAGTCAAAAGCTTCCTGGGCCTCATCAATTGAAGTAGGCGAATGTTAATTGGATAGAATACGACTTTTCCAAGTATCGGTGTAACCATATAACGCTCTCGAATAGAGGTGCTGGCTCTGCAAAAAGCGCGCGCATTAGAAGCTAAGGTTAACCAGTACTGACTCTCCATTCCACAAATGATGCACCTATTCTCTAGAACCTTGTCACCCGATTACTCTAAGCACAGAGCTCGAGGTTGAAAGATACTTTTCTTAAGGACTGCTATCAAGTCACGGAAGTCCTTGCCATACAACCAAGATATCGAAGGGAGGACATGTTCTTAGACTATGTAATTGTTCAGCTACCCAAAATGATAGGATAACAACTGTTCATATTCAGGAAATGCTGAGTCTAGATGCTGAAGAGTTTAAACCAGTCAGTGTAAGAGTAAGAGACGAAGGGCATACACTAGGACTATCGATTTTCATCACAGTAATGATACTAATAGTTCTTTACTAGTCGTAGCCTCAATAACCCCACTTAGGTTGTTGACAATAGATGATGAAGACAACACTCAATTGTAAGAACATAATGGTCGGGTATCAAGGAAAAACTTCACCCTCGAAATCTCCCGAGCCAAGCAAATAATAGACAACAATAATAATAAAACATAAAAGACCAAGATTGCATCAAGAAAGCAGGACTATCCGAGCAAATGATGCACCCGAGGTCAGAATGGACAAAACATAAAAGATATCTCCATAAGAACCCACCAGAATTGGGATCCAAAAGGATTGTAGAAGGAATCCAACATGTGGATTCTAGTCTCGCGCTCCAAGACGGACTAACCTTACAATCCTTGTTTAACCGAACCATGTATTACAAGGGCCACTTACCCCACTTGATATAGGGTTGTTGCCCCAATTTATAAGCAAAATAAAAGCCAAAGCATTTTTTCTGGGTTCTTTGATCTTCGCAATAGCTAAATAAGTCCTTATATTTTGGTGCACCAATATTCCCCTTCAAAAAATGCAGTCTCTAGTCTCAAAATTGTTAAAGATTCTGCTAAACAATACATTCTTCGAACTCAATATCATAAAATCTCCCGCCAAAATGATGCAGTCTCTAGACCCATATAGTAAAAAGGTTCAAAATAAAACTTTATGAATCAAATAGGGTCAAGACGTCCTCCCCGAAAGCACCGTAACCAAACAAAAGGTCCTTCTTTGGCAAAGAAATGCAGTCTCATCACTATCCTTCTTTCTTATAACTCAGATGATTACTTTTCGGGCATAACTCGTGGTTGATGCTGCATATACGAATTTATGTAAAGAACCTAACCCCCAAAAATTTGAGGAGGAATTTTTTTAAATCCAAGAATGCCTTGCCCAACCACTTTTAAAAAGAACTCAATTCTGGAAAAGGATTGTGTTGGTTGATCCTTACGACTAAGTGTTATCTGCGTAGGTCACATGGTTACCCCGATTAACCGCAACATCGAATGTAGTCCTAAATAGGGTCGAGGCGACTGACACCTTTGGTGAAGTATTCCTTTTTTGTGTGGGACCGGATATAATATCCCCGTCCCCTTCCCAAAAAACTTGAGGGGTCTCTCCTCGATCACTAAAATGGATATGGACCCCAAACGCCTCCAAAACAAAACTATAATCTGAACCTAGAGTGGGAAATATTTAGATAAACAATTGAGACAATGAAAAGCGAACTGGATCACAGAGGTATTAATCTCATTTATGGGAAATAGACATTATTCCGTGAATGATGAATATGTTCATTTGCATTCAATGGCTGGGCAAGATTATATATTCTTACTCGGTTAGGAAAAATCCCTTAGGATTTTGGTTGATCATTTCTGAGAGACTATTAACACAGGAGACTATAGAAACATTGGAGCATAGCATGGCCAAAGGTATGTTGAATTGAAGAACCTACAGAAAATAGTCCATAGTGTTAGAAATAGTCCCCTAGATATAAAATAGTGGAACCCTAAAAAAACAAAGAGTGCATGTTGCACTTTTTGTCCTGATAAAATTCTCAAAGAAGTGACAAGATAATGACACTTCATCAGAAGAATTTGGAGAACACTTAGTTCTGTGGAAGCCTGAACTGAACAAATACACGACTAAATGGTCTAGGAAAAGAAAACATTGATACTCTTTCATAGGTAGTAATAATTGATCATCAGTTCGAACTATAATATAACCGAGCATCGTTTGAGGCTTCATCCGGGGAAGAACGCCTTACAACTAGAAAAGTTCATAATAACCCTAGGAAGCTCAATAATTAATCTCATGTTGCACGACCGCCTGAGCCAATTATCTTCAGGAGAGGTGTCAGAACGTAGGCACGTGCTATAAGATAACCTTTTTAGTGTCAAGCATGTTCATTAAAACTGTGTTTAGGGTGTATTTATTGAGTGTGAAAAGCTTGTCCTTTTGAAAACCAGTTCCAAATCGGTCCAGAAACTTGGGGGCTCATGCCACCTTTGCATCCCAAGGGGTAGAGCAACAAGACAAAAAATGTTGTACTACCCTAATTCTTTTCGACACCCTGTGTATCATAATTGTTGGTGGCTTGCACTACCTTTTTTGTGGCACAAATGTTACCTCAGTTTGCCATTTTTTGCTTCTTTCGTGATATCTTACGATGTTGATTTTTTCTTAATAGGTTTTGGTAATTTATTGACCTTTTCTTTCTTTTTTAGCTCAAATTACACCTACACATCAAAGAATACCTGATTTCTTCCAAGTGCATGCGAGCAAACATGGTCGTCAAGTAATATAGGATTGGAAGCCCCGATTATCATACCCACAAAGACTTGTCAGTTTAACTGTTCAAGGTTGATTCTTATTTCGCTATTCTATCAAACAATTGAAATAGGGAATGGTTTTGAGTGTTAAATTACTAAAACTTTAAATATAAAAATAACTAAAGACAGTTGCAAGCTTGATTTTTACTTCGATGATGATGAATATCTAGGGAAATGGCACTTTGCAATTCCAGGTTGAGTTTTCAAGACGTGATTACACTAGAACGATTCTTCCTATGGTTCCTAGTTTCAAGTTACTATCCCATTCCATGCTACTATCTCTATCATCCAAGAACTATTTCATGAATCCTAACGCCTATATCCCTATGGTCGCGGGAGAAACATGAAACGACGGTTATGCCTAATTGTATTTCAACTAAATAGGGTTGAAGGGTATATCCCTATCCTCAACAACAACTTCTATCCTCTCACCAATGGGTTCAAGGGTCTTTGAATTCCTGTTCTGTATTTTTCTTTAACACTTTCGATACCCTTTTCCAAGTTCAATCGAAAGCCAACAGATTTACTTACAAGGTGATCAGTCTCATAAATAAGTAATTAAAACAAGTAAATGCAAACAACCATTAAAGAAGAATGGAATCTAGATTAAACCAGTCTTTCAAACAATCAACCATCTACCATGGCTAAAACCCTACAGTATGAGTTTAGCCACTTATATACAAGTGGAAAAAAATGAATACTTAGTCATTATCATTAAAAAGTAAAGCAATAAAGAAGAGAAGAAATCTAGTGTAGAACTTGTCTTCCTCCCAAACAGCTTACAAGCCTCCACAAATGAAATATGGAATGTAAAAATGATCAAAAGATACCTAAAAATTCCCTAGATGATGTATTTATAGTTGAGCCTTTAAATGACGTTTCTTCCCTCTAACACTTATCTTAAAAATCAGTAATTTCAGCTCCGGAATGGGTCTGGCACGCCCCTCACCTATAGCCCCAAGTTGGGCTCAAGTTTTCTCTGAAGTTTGGCTCTAGGCATGCCGAACCATCCATCTCACTAAGGAATTAGCCAAATTTCCACTCTTCTAGATCATTCGGGTGCCCTGAGCCACCTATTTCACCAAAGTGTTAGTCAAATTTCTTGGCTTTAGACCCACCTGGCACGCTGCCCCCTCCATAGCACCAGAATGTGAAATTTCTCTAAGTCCGAAATGTTTCTGGGGCTCCGTGCCTCTCATCTCACCAAGGTTTTGAGTGATAATTCTTCTGAAGTTCCTGTGCCAGCCATAGCCCTAACTTGATGAACATAATTTCTGATGTTCGGGACCTAGTGCAGGGTGCCAGCCATAGCCCCAAGCCTTTCTTCTCAACTTTTCAAACCTTCACTCCATGGTTTATTTTGGGTCCTTTTTCCATGGTTTCTTGCTCAAAACATCTCAAATAGTTTCTTAGAATATAAAACACACAAACATATGAATTTATGCATTTCATAAGGATTATGAACTCAAAAAATGGTAAATGATGGGCAAAAACAAGGCAAATGGGCATAGAAATATGCCCAACATCACCACCCCACACTTAAGCCATTGTTCAACCTCGAGTAATCCTTAATTCCATACATAAACTCCTCTTTTACCATCACACTTGTTACCTCTAATGATTCACACTCAACCACTAGCATAGAGCATAGATCAAGTGGTTCATCAACATACAATAATTCTCATCAAGCACATGTAAAGGTTTCACAATCAAGACTACACAAACTCTATAATTGACTCATTTTTTCAAAACACAGGGCCAACATGATTAGGTACTAAATATGCAACAAATGGTACACCAACTCAGACATCTTGTGCCCCTCACTTTTAGTGATGTTCCTCTCTCAGATTATCAATGCAAATACATGAAACATAGAAAGCAAGACACCCTCACGCTCATAAATGATGTAATGAACATATGTCACATACCATAAGGTTTCCCTTCATGTACATTTAGACTACTTGGTTTTTTTCAAGAGATTCGGATCATGAGGACTTTTTTTATTGTAATGTTAGCTAAGGGACGGGTAGGAATGATATATCTTTTATAGTGACTACCACCCTAAGCATTTTTAAGACATCTTTTCACTTTTCAAGTCCACCACCTTTTTCTTACTTGTTCACCCTTCACTAACTCACCTGCTTTATTTCTTTTCTTCTCATGCCCCTTTTTCACTACTTGACTGCTAGTCTCTGCTTAAAGAATCAATAAGAATTTTGCAAGTAAAGCTCTCTATCTTTCATTGTCCTAGCAGCAAGTAAACAACACAATTCTGTGGGCACCCCTTTTTCTATTTTCTCCTCTCACCACAAGTTCTTCTTTCTCCCATAATATTATACCTCGATGGACCTTTACTTTGAAGTATCAAAGTGCCTAGACTACTTTGGATCAATATTTGAGGTTTCACAAAAAGAAGGATTAAGCTACTTTTGTGGCTAAGAAAGAATAAAGCTTATGACTCAAATGGGGTTAACTGGGGAGAATGTATAGGAAGGTGAAACAAACATGGGAAAAACTTGACTTTTTCAAAGAAATGCCTTGATCATATCCCAACTCCCTAACCGCTAGCTATCCTATGTACACTAAGGCAAGTTCTAGATGCTACAATATGTACACACAAGACAATTTAGCTCACCACTCATGGAAACAAGAATCTAGTCGGCTTCCTACAACTAACAATCACACAATCATATTGAATGACATTTTTATTTCATTATTAAGACATTGGAATTAATTTGAGTCAAGTTATAGAGATATGTGTGTCTCTCATGGATTCCTCACATATACATTCAAGATGACCACTTTATTGACTCTAGCATAGCAGCTAAGTAGAACGTCAACAAGCACACAAGTGAATGATTTATGACTCAATCCAAAAAAAATTAAAAAAACGTGATGAATTCTCTTAAGAAGATCATCATCCATGTATCATAGGGAAGGGTCACTATTCTACGACAACACTGACTCCTAAAAATTTTAAAATTATCCGGTTCAAAAGACTTCTGTTCTGAAAAGAACCAAGGCCATAATAAAAATCGAAGGGTGGATGAGGTATGCCAATTAGAAAATTTTCAAACAAAGCTCAATGGACATACTCACCCTTGACCAACAACATTTAGACTCTAAAATTACACTAACAAAATACTACTCAATACAAACAATAATCACTACATCACAAGGCATCCAAGTCAACAACATCATCAATACTAACTATTACAAACCAAGACCTAACAAATTATAGAGCTACTACTACGGGGAATGATATTATGCTATAGCCTACTAAAATATAGCAATCAAAGAACATACAGGAATCTTTCCTCCACCCCACACTTAAATAGTGCACTTTCCTTAGTGCACACACAATCACATCAATAGGTAGGGAAAGGGATTTTCCTAGGCCGCTAAGCATCATCATCAGGATTGTAATCCTGATCCTCATCATCATCATCATCACCATCTACCTGCATGGAGCCCCTAGTAGCACCATCATCCTCATACATGTCCAGATCATCAACTCCATCAGTGAGCACCGTGGCCTCATCATCATCAAGCAGCTCCTCAAAGGCAGGTCCCACTCTACATATCTGCAAGGCACTCTCCATGAGTGGGTATATCACCTCAAGGGCTTCCATCTCCTCATATGTGACAGGTCGAACTCCTAGCCTCAATTGTAAATCTAGCATCTCAAATATGCGACCCTGTCAGCTTTCATCACGAGCCTAACTATCAGCTATAGTGAGGAGTGGAGTTGTGGAAGTGATGTTCTCCTTCACCTTTGTAACATCCAACATCTTGCCGGCCAGGTGCCCTGCTAGAGGTAGATGAAGATCTGCCTCTTCCTCCTCATTACCTGCTCCTCACAAAACCTGGGTCAAGAGATTGTCACAACAATATTTCTACCTGCAGTTATCCCTTGATCTCCTCATATTATCCAGGAGCACTACACTAAAGTTGATCGGTATCCCCTTCATAAGCATGTACACAAGAACAACCCGCTTTCTAGTGATTTCTGTCATGTGAGTCCCTAGGAGAAACACAACACAAACTATCTTTACCTAAACTCTTTCCTCCTTGTTTAGGTAGGAGAATGCAAGTGTGGAGTGAGTGCCCTTGTGGTCCCTTGCTCATCGAGCGGATGAGTGCTCACCACACAGAGTGTGATGAGTGTCTTGGAAATGAGTCTTCTCCAGTAAGATAAAGTACTCCCAAGGGTCTACCTCAGGTGTGCCAAGGAAAGCATTGAACTTCTTGTAAGTGAACTGCACCACCTGGCCCCTTATCTTCACTTTGGTTCTCTCTCCAAATCATGTGTCCCAATTTGCATAGAACTCCCTCACCAATATGAGCTTTCACTCCTCCGGCTCAACAAAGATGTATCCAACTCCCAACTCATAGAGCTTATCCCATATGGTCTGGAACTCAAGCGCAAGGAGGCCCTCATCAATCCAATTTTCAGGAGCATACTTAACCTCCTTTTGTGAGTTGAACCAAGTAAGTCCATGAGGCTCTACCACCTTTGCTCCAAATTTTCTAGTAGGGCCAGCCTTGGCTGCTGATAAACTAGCTCCCTTTAGGCCTTTTCGAAGCCCCTTGATGCTTGGGTGAGCAATCACCACTTCCTTTCTTTTCGATTCCATAACTCCTGCCAATAAAAAATTAAGAACTTTACACAATTAGTTCGTGCACAACAAAGCTAACGAATTAAGTGTTAAAGGTGCAAATTTGACCCCACATTTGCTAGCATGCTTATGAGACTTGTCCAACGTAGTACTCAAGACTTCACCTATCATCATCCAGTCTCAACAAAACTAATTTATTCACCAACTCTAACTACAACCAAGTTCATGGATTTTTTTATCAACTCTCCCCTCACTTTTAACTCTTCAAGAATGCTTCACTTTGGCCATCTCTTTCACTTTCCCTCCTCCAATTCATATTCAAGTAATTCATACATGAAAGTAGCTACATTCAATTCATTCGATAATCCACAAGAAATTTACTACCATCCATAATGAATTAATCATGAATTTCAACAACTCAACTATTATTCACATGTAAGAACTCAACAACCATAAACTTTCTCTCTCTATAATAAATGCACCTACCCACCAAATTCAAGAATTCAATTTACCATCCCCATTCATCCCCACAACTTCAAATCATTATATTCAACCAAAAATAAGTTAAACCAACAAGGACACACATTATCATGGAAGAATTTAAGAAATTAAAGCTCATGAAACCCACAATATGAAACTTAAGCTTTTCACCAACCATGGTGATTTGGGTCTTTAATCTTTGGAGAAAAAAGGTGTGGGAGCATGCTCTCAACATTACCTAAACAAGAGAGAAGAATTATACTTACTTGAATTGAGAAGAGGACCTTCACCAAACCTTGGAGAAGATAACAATGGAGGGGAAATGGGAAGAGGGAGTTACGGGTTTTAGAGGGGGAGAAGAGAGAGAATTTTTGTTTTTTGTTTTTTTAACTTTTTAATGGAAAAGAATGAGTGGGAATTCAAATAAAAGTGTGGGGTTTGAATTTTTGGTATTTGGGTCAACATTGACCCACTTGACCAAAAAATTTTCGACCAAGAAGCTCCTGGTGCGCCTCCCCCTCTGTCTTACCACAGACTTAGGAAAAAATTTTCTTTGGGGACAGGGGCTGGCACTGGGCGCCACCCATAGCACCAACCTGACAGATTTTTTCTTCTAGAGTTTAACACCTTGTGTCCCGCGCTAGGTATCTCATCCTAGACTTACACTTTTTTAGCTCATTTTCCCATCTCTTTTTGCATTTAAATCCCTGTTCGTCACTACAAAACAAAGAAAAATGTAAAAGAAATGTTAGAAAAGATGGGATGCCTCCTACCAAGTGCCTTACTTATAATCGTGGCACGACACTCATGGGTTGCTTCCCACACAGCGCCTGATTTAACATCACGACATGATTATGGTTACTTTCACTCCTTCATCTGAGTGAAATGGTGACCAAACTCACAACTTGTTGAACTTTCATGCAGCCCCCGCTGCTCAACAAACTAATTACATCCTCCAGGTTCTACTGCCGACTTAACTGTGAAGTCCTCATAGTGAGGAGGAATTCTTGCATCTCTAAACACCTCAAAAACTTCCTATTGACCATCCACCTTCATGGACATCTGGGTCGTCTTTACCTGTATGACGACATTGGTGGTGGCTAAAAATCCTCTCCCCATGCGGCCAACAACGAACAACTAGCTAGGAACTGTAGACTATAGTTTGCATGCCTCTAAGAGAGAAATATTGGTCGGGATAGGGCCCTAGCCTACCCCAAAAACTATATAACAAAGGACAGGAAAACCTCTACTATCTGGCAACTCTGAATGAAAGGAGCTGACCAATCTGCTGACTCTGAATAGCTGCTAAGGAGGTCCTGAAACCTGTCTATCTAAACCTGCAGGAAAGTATGCAGTATGGCGTCAGTACAATATGTACCAACAATGTAAGGCAATAATAATAACTAAATAGAAGCTGATATACAAATGAAAGTAATCAGCAAAAAAGGGCAGAAGTTAACCTATATGTTTTCATAACCATTTTCACGACCCAAATGTACACTCAGATTATAGACACGGGACAAGGAGTCCTGAGAGACCCCAAGTCGACCCATGGCATGAGCATACATGTAATTCAATCACATGAGCGAAATACTTAGCATAGAGAACATTGTCGCGCCCCATTTTTCCCTCGCGGAGAAGAGCGGGATTCGACATTGACAACTCTTAAGGGTTGAAAATAGAAGAGTAGAGTCGCCACCTAACGAGTTTAAGGTGCGTTAGGGCACCATTCTAAATTAAATTATTTCCTAGGTAACCAGAATCGGGTAAGGGCTTTAATTACCTCGAAAGGAAGGTGTTACGCACCTTTCGAGGTCCACAAATGTGGTTCCCGGCCGTACTCATTAAATGGGAGATTTTAAACTAAGCGATCAAATAAAGTTGATTTTAACCTATAATATTTATATTTAAACTAATTTGATAAAGAAATAAACATTTAAACAAATAAATAATTAAACTAAT
>JACEIK010001867.1:212049-229742 GCA_018107945.1 Datura stramonium
GGTTTCACCCCGTATTCCTATTCATGTGGGTTCGACATTCCGGTTCTTAAAAAGAGCCACTGTATTACTTGTACGACCCGTACACTTGCGGGCTCATCAATGTCTATCCTTATAAAATGCATGATTTCATGAATGTATGTATTAAATAAGCTAACAAGTGTTTTTAGATGATTTTAGCAGGTAACATATGGAAAAATACTAAAAAATGGTTCAATGTGTGAAAAAAAGAAGAATTCAAGAAAAGTTAACCTGGTGAGATAGCTGGTGTGGCGCGCCAACCACCAAACTTCAGAGAAAATTATGCTCAAGTTGGTGTTATGGATGGTGTGGCACGCCAGAGCTCAAACTTCAGAAAAATTTTGATCAATACCTTCGCGAATTGAGTGGTGCGACGCGCCAGAAGGGTTCCGGACTTGGAAAAATTTTCTAACACTTTGGTGCATTGGCAGAAGTGGCATGTCAGGTCCCAGATTTGCAGAATCACTTTGGCGAGATGGATGGTGCCTTGTGCTAGAGACCACACTTCAGAGGAAATTGAAGCCAAGTGGTGGTGAGATGAGTTGTGCGGCGCGCCAGGGCATGTTCGGGGCGGATTTTCTATGTCTACAAGCTGAACTACTTAAGGGAAAAAGAGTCATTTGTTACCTAGCTTATAAATACCTAGTCTAGGGAATTTTTTAGGCATCTTTCAACAGATTGATCAAATTATATGCAGTCTTTTTGGGGGAGATAAAAGAAGTTTATTTTCTTCTTCACTTTAATCTTTGTTAATTTGAATGATGAATTCTTGGGTTTTACACTTGAACATGAGTGACTAAACTCCTATTCTGGGATTTTGACCAGGCTGATGGTTGTAGTTTGAATATTCATTTATGCTAGATTTTTATTTCTTCTTTTAAATATTGTTTATGCTTACTTGTTTTCATTGTTTATTCGTTAGACTAATCATCTTCCAAATATTATATGTTGGCTCGTTGGTTGAACTCAAGAGAGGAAACTAATGAGGGTTAAAAGGAAGTATAGCATATGTTTCAATTATCTTGTTCAATAGTTCAAAATTTGATTTTGTTGTTGAAGATAAGGATATACCCTACAACCCTATTCAGTTGAGCCAAGTAGCTTCAATCGTCATCTCATATTTTTCCTGCAACTATAGATATATAAGTATTAGGATTCGTGAGATAGTTTTTGACTATTCGGGAGAATAGTTGAGAAGTGAGTTCGTAACTTCCAACTAGCAATCTTAGAAGAATGTTTTCTAGAATATTCGAATTCTAAAACTCAACCTAAAAGCAAAAGTGCCAATTCCTTGGATTTCTTTCATAATTTGAATTACAAACATTTTGAATACGAATTTGGTTCTTAGTTTAATTTGCATTTCAGGTCTAGTAGAATAATCCCAAAATCATTTTTCCTATTTATTGGTGTTTATTTGAATAGTGAAATAAAAGTTCAGACTTAAGCAATTAATCTATCAAGTCTTTGTGAGTATGATATTGGGATTTCACCGTCCTATATTACTTGATGACCACGTGTGCATGCATGCGCTTGGCGACATCACTCTTTTCTTTTCACTTTGAACTTATGAATTGCATCCCTAATTTCTTTTCTAATTTTCTACTCTGCTCGAGTGGTGGTAGTGTAAAAATAGAAGCACCAAGCAATATATATGTCATGACTCGAGTTTACACCCTAACCGCAACACCAGACAAGGAACCTCGAAAGGCTCCAAGTCGACCCATGAAATAATCAAAGAATATCACTTAACAATAGAAACAACCAATAACATAAATAAGCGGAAGCTAACTGCAAGAGTCCAATAAGGAACCATAAGAACAATTGTAATAACACTTTGATACAATGCAGAATCTATCTAGACAAGTCTGAAAGCCTTTTACTAAACTGATGAGTTGCTAGGACAAGCCCCCAGCTAACTCCTAAAATATGAAAACTAAAACATAAAGAAAGTATAAACATGAATCACGTCCTCGGGAGATGAGGACTCACCGCTAGCAGCTGATAGGGAATGAAGCGTATCTAACCACGAGGCTGAGTCTGGGTACCTGAATCTATATCATGAAATGATATAGTACAAAAGGCGTGCGGTCAGTACTTGGAATATACTGAGCATGCGGGATAACGTAAACAACTAAATATACAAATATACGATAAGAAAATAACAAAGTACATCGACATAACTGATTTAACCTGCAACGATCCTCTTATGAGTCACATACACACACATATATATACATGAAACTTTCATAGGGATCTCATATCCTGAAACATCATTGAACTCATGCATAAGGACCAAGTTCTAAACATTTAATAAGAGCCGAATCTGAGACTAACATCACACACTGTACTGGATCACTGTTGGTAACTGAATCTGATTCTTATTATATTAAATCTGTTGTAATATGAAATCCGAATCATACGGAACTAAATCATGTTGATAACATAACTAAGGGAGTCACTCCCTACTATGGAGCGTCCCAACTAAACTAACGGAGTCATTCTCTACTAGGGAGAAACCCACACTCTCTTCTATGGAGGATCCGGATTGAACTAGGGAGTCACTCTCTGCTATGGAGGATCCCTACTGAACTAGGGAGTCATTCTCTGCTATGGAGGATCCTGACTGAACTAGGGAGTCACTCTCTGTTATGGAGGATCCCGATTTGACCAAGGGAAACATTCTCGGCTATGAAGAGTCCCTAGCTGACTAGAACATGAGGAGTACTAATCTGACATTATACATCTGGTCTATGCTACTACAACTAGTTAGAAACTTGAACATTCACTGTTTTCATCATACAACATTCATTTCGAAAGGATTAGGGGTACTTTCTACTAACAACAAGCCCAACAGTCAGAAATATCATTCTCGTGCTTTATCATCATAATTCATATCATAATATTTCTTCAAACGTCTTACTTTAGTGAGCATCTATAGATTCACATCATGCGTTACATTCCACAACATTTAAGTTCCGGATTCATATCATTCAACATGTATCATAGAGTCATTTATGGTTCATAGGTCCAAATTACAATTTAACATAGATACATTATTTCACATGCTTAGGTTTACGGAAGCCCATGCACTTAACTTCTACCTTGAGCATTTACAATGAACTCATGGAGAAACATAGATTTTCATTTCATAAGACCTTTCTCATAATTCACTTCAATTCATGAGAAAGATGCAATAATTAGGCCATTATTGTAGATTTACCTCATAGACAATCAGTTCAATCGAAAGCATAAGGAGAATACATATTTTACTTTCAATTGATCAAGCTCATACACTATAATCTCATCTCAACATATTTAGCAAATAGTATATTATAACCATTAGGGAATTCTTACAATCTTCGCAATATTTCATACATGGATAAGAGTCATAGATTCAATTGAGTGGAAAATAATAAAACCCCAATCATTATTCGAGCCCTCTCATGAAGAACATTCTAAAATCATACATTTTCACCATCTAACACATAATTCGAGATATTCAAATAGTTTTATAATCACAATTAGCTCATAATCCTAGTGTGTTTTAGAATTCAAGAAGACATAGAAGAAATCACCCATCAATCAAAACCCTAGGTCATGCTTTTCTAGAATAATTAAAATTGGGATTTTGATAAAATATTTTGGGGCACTTTGATGGAAGAATATCCTTGTTGAAAAACCTGCATACCTGCTTTGAAGAATTTCCCACTTGAACTTGACCTTGAAGCCTTTGAATAATCCCTTGAAGAATCCTTGAACCTTGAGAGAGAGGAGGAAGAAGAGTTTGAGAGTTATTTGATGTAGAATGATAGTTTAGGCTAGTTACCCCCTTAAAAATGTCCTATACCAAGCTAAAAACGTCATAGTTTTAGGAGTTATAAGCATAGGATTTTACAAAAACACCCCTAGAAAAACGCAGAAAAATTCCACCTGACATACCCCAGGGGGCACTCCACGAGTCGTGGGGAGGACAATGACTCGTGGGGCCCTGTCGTGAAATGCACTGGATAACTTCTCAAGAATTCCCCCGACTTAACTGACGACTCACTTCACGAGTCGTGGTCTGCCACGACGACTAGTGGCCTGCATCCATCATCCCCACTACCTGGGACCCTATCCAGTAACTCTAGCCTCCACCTAACAGCCGACTAAACGAGTCATTACCTGGCACGATGACTCGTGACGTCGTCCGTGATCACTGGACTATCTACACCTCTGGACTACTCCCCGCGGGTTTGATCACGACTCGTGGGGTCACCTAACGAGTCGTCCCTCGACTCGTTCTGTGCAAAAATTTCCACCTTCTTTCTGAATTCTTTCTTTAATCCTGGAATCTGATCTTAGAAACATTCAGAGTGTTACAATATATCGCATCTTGAACTTCTTGGCCCTTAAATGAGGTATATGATGTTGCCCTTGTTGACCAGCCAAACTTTAAAATGAAGTTACTTTGATCTTCTTCTTCAAAATCCTCCATACACTTGATTGCCTTTTCATATTGTCAACCAAGTACAATATTGAAAAATAATTGGAGTGAGGTCTAAGTCGCACCATTTCCAAGCATGCTTCCATCTTGACATTCTCCTCTCAGATGCAGTAGAGTCCTCAAAAATGATTTGATGGACTTGTCTTTGCAACTCTAGTGTCACTTTTTCACTTTTAGCATCTTGTATTAATGTTGGGTTGGTTGGTTGGCAAATAGCCCTTAACTCTTCAAAGTCTATCTTGACCTCATCTTCATTAGGAGATGACTCAAAACTACCACCCACGACCAGTTGATGTTGAAAATTGCATGTATCCATCATAATATTGTTTAGGTTGGCCTCCACTTGTTGAATAGCAATTTCTAATAGCTCCACTTCTTGACTTTGCTCGGCCTGATCAAGTTTTGCTTCGTAATGGAAATTTTGTAAGACTTGGAAACATCCTCCCATGGAAAAATACATGTTTTGGATAACTTTCTCATCATCATGTTGCACTTCCTCCCACAAGTTAGTCAGGACTCGTCCCCCTTGTTCATTCCCCCTTGTTATGCCTCTCGGTATCTCTTCAACTTCTTCTTTTAGAAAACTAGAGATTTCTTCTTCAGATTTCTGCTCTTCTCCAATTCCACAATTTTCATTGTGGTTATAAAGATATCTTGGCTCATCCTTTGAGCTGAAAATCTCTTCTTCAACCATTTCTTCTTGAGGAGTCGACAATTCCATGGGCTTTGAGGAGTCGGCATCCTTCTCCAGAAAATCTTATAACATGGCTTCTATACGTTTAATTATAGCACTTCGTCCTTCACATGTCATGTCATCATTTCTGTTAAACTCAAAAGTACAACTAGCATTTTTGTTATAGCAATGGGGTCAATAAGTAAAGTAATTGGGACAATCACCCCAATGTCCACCATGATCACCACATAAAGTGCAATTATACCTATCATAGATGTGATAAGGTGCACGTCTCTCTCTTCTAGGGGCATATCCACAATCATGCCAGAAATGGGATCCTCCACAATATGGACATGGGTTATAGAGATATGGATTGCAACTACCAAACCCCTTTCCATTTCATAATGCCATAGTAAAAATAAAAACTAGCGAAAATTTAAACTCTTATTCAAACTATTCTGAAAAAAAAAAAGAAATGATTCTTGGAGAATCGATTATACTACTAACTAAATAAATTAAAGACTAAGAAAATGCCTAAATGGTCGGTTGTTTCTTAGATGATATGAAAGATCCAGGGTCTTGGTAATTTATACAATTCAGTTTAAGTATCAAATTATTATATTTATTCACTTTACTGAGTTACTAGATGCAGGTTGATATTTACTTAGTATAGCATTATTTCTGATAACTCTAAGACTATTTGACTACCCCTAATGCCTATATTTATATGGTCATTGGATCATAGTAAAGAACATGTAGGATTTATCTGTATCAACCAAGCAAGGCTAATGGGTATATTTCTATCCATATTAGAAAATTATTCTCCTTCCCCTATAAGTTTCACAAACAATCCCTATTCCTTCTTATTGCCCTTGTAATTCCCTTTTTCAAGTTCAATTAATGAGTCGTATATAATGCTTAACTATTTCGGAAAATTATCAAACAATTCAAAGCAAGAGGAAATAAATAACTTAATACAGAAATCTTTAATAAATATAAACAATAATCAACATTCAACCTTCATGTTTATGCCAAATCCCTATAACTACAATGTTTAGCTACTCATAATCCCCAAAAGCTTGAGGAAATTCAAAATTTTACAAGAGAAATATGATAGAAAGTTAGGAGAAGAAGTAATCGAATAGAAACTCATCTTGCCCTGTTTCTCTATGATATATTTCCAACCAACACTGCCCAACCGCCTTTAAACTGTCTTAAGGTTCATATGTATAGTAAATGAAAATGACCCCCTTAGCCCTACTTAAGATCGGAATAAAAATTCCTAAAATCTAGTTTTGGAATAGCCTAGGCGCGCTGCACATCTTGTTGAGTCTACCGATTGAATTATTTTCCCTATGAAGTTTGTAGTAGGCGCACTACGCTACCCAGTGCACCAGGCTGATAACCTTTGCTCCATCTGAAGTTTAGGCGTAGACGCATTGCATCAGCTAGTGCACGAGGCTGATAGTTTTTTCAGCTGGTTTTGTGTCTTAGATGTGTTGCGCCTCTCACCTCACCAACCTGCTATCTTTTATTTTGTTGAAGTTTGGGCTCTGGTACAGTGTGCCTCTCAATGTGCCCAACTTGATTTTGTTCAAAAACACCTCCAAAGTGTCTCTAAAGCTCCAAAGCTTCCTTTATAGCTCTTTCTGTATCAATTTCCACCATAGTTACCTATTAAGCACCTACAAAATCACAATATAGGAATACAATCATAATCCATAAAAATGATACTCAGGAGATGACAAAAGTACAAAAATGCAAGGAAAATAGTGGCTAAAAATATGAACTTTTGGCCTCTCATCACTAACCTCTCCCCCCCCTTCCCCGCTCTATTTATCATATATATTTCTCATATGTCGAGGTGGGTTGAGTTTGGTCGGCTGTTTGTTTCCTTCCATTTCATTCTTATAATTGGTCTTGGGTCGATCACTCAAGAATTCTTTCAAGTGGCCATTCTTGAGTAGTATAGACACTTCTTTTAGGGGGTGTATACAGTCTCTTGTTTTATGTCCATGTATAATATGGAAATCACACAAGAGATTCTAGTCCCTAGAGCCAGGATCAGACCTTATGGGCTTTGAGAACCAGGCCTCTATGTTCCTTACGGTCAAGACCAACTGTACCGAATTGATGTTAAAGTCATACTTTGAAAGTCTGGGGACCTCTTCGATTGTGTAAACTGAGTTAGAGAGACTAACCACTTCTTTGTTTAGCAGCCCCTTTTGATGTTGATCCATGTCATGTCGTTTGTTAAACCGAGGTCACTCCATAGGTTGAAAACCCCAATCATGTCTAAATGAGCTCTGTCTTATGTTGGATAAATATGGATAGAAACGACTCTTGACAAGTTTTGAGTTTGATTCCTATATCTTCAGCATCTTATCATGAGATCAACAAAATCATCTTCAACTCGAGTTTTTCACTCGTACTGATTGCGTACATCGGTCTAAGTAGTAGCCTTAAATTCCGTTAAACTTTTCTTTAATTTTAGGAAGGCGACTAACTGTCAGGGTTCAAATGCTTTGTAAAAGATCCATAACCCAATCATACGAAACCATCGACAACAAAATTCTTTCCTTATGGAACCTTACCAGGATATCCTAGATTAGCTTAGAGTCATATTGCTCAATTTTGAAGATGTCTGCTCTTTTGGGCTGCACTTCCTAGATTTGGAATATGCCTTGGCAAAAGAATCTGCAAGCATATTAAATGAATCAATAAAATCTTCAGGCAATAAAGAGTACCATACAATATCTCCTCCTGATAGAGTTTCTCTAAACTTCTTGACTAAGATCGACTCAACCTCATCCTTCTTGAAGACTTCCCCATGAAAGCTATCATAAAAGCCAAGATTTGCTCGTGAGGATCCATCATTCTGCCATACTTAGGAATATTTGATATCCTGGACCTTTTAAAAATAAACGTCAGTGGTGCATTGGTCTTGTTTGGCAGTTGGGCATAACTTTATGAATCTGATCCCTTTAAGAGCGGAGGTGCCCCAAGGATCTGATTTATGCAAGAGCGCAACTCCTTCAGGCCCATCGTGAGTTATTCTCTAAAAGATTCTATCACTGGTATTTGAATCTTGAAATCCCTTCCTGACATGATAGCTCTATATTCTCCTGAATAGGTTTCGGCTATAAGACCGGTTCTTAAGTTTCTCTGTGGCGAGGTCATTTCGGTGGCATCTGCTCACATGTTCCAGTGTTATTGAAATCCATCGTGTTTAATTCTTTCTGCAACTCTATCACTCTTTAGTCTTATTGGAATAAGTGATCCATCATGGACCTGTGTCGAGCAGTCAAAATTTCCAAAGTCTCTTTAGGTTTACTTATATCTAAATGGTCATTATTCTGATGGTGATTTACTTCCCCATTGAATGGACCTTCAAGGATTTTTTCTCTTATACCCAGGTGCATGTTCTCATCTGACATATCTACATTCACCTGAACGATCCATACTGTAGTAGCAGCGATAAAGTGCTCCTCATAATGACCTACCTAGCCTGAGCACCATTAGGGAGTAATCCTTCTGCCACATTTTCAATGTTATTTTTCATGATTGTCATAAGTTATTTCATAGAAAAAGAAACAGACCTAAGTAAGTGAGTAAATAAAGCAGTAATTTAAATCAATATAACAACTGTCCTGGCCCCACGGTGGGCGTCAAACTATTTATTAAAAAATTAGTATAGTTGAATTTATCACAGGTCAAGAACATGCCAATCGATTTAACTGATGAATGAGAGATTAAGTGAATAGATATGTTATTAAACAAGCTTATAAATAAAAATGTTACAATTAAATAAATGAATGAAATAGTTGAATATCGATATGATTGTTTCAGTCGGTTTCAGTTGTAGCTTCAAGTTGTTAGTTCTGGAACTAAATGTGTGTATATGTTCTTAAGAGTATAGCCTCAGTCAATAATATGATGAAAGAGAAAACTTAGGATGAAAGAATCTCAATATATTGCTTAATATTATAAATATTCAATCCGTTACAAGTGAATGAAATAACTATTTATAGCCAACAAATAAAATACATTAACCAATGAAAATGCTCCACTCTCTATAGTACATTATCTAATAGAAATACTTCATTTGGAAGATACCGATACGCTCATCTGTTAACCCATCGCGATTTGTAGGATCTTGTATAGAATTTTAACGTATCTGTCTCTTTCTCTAACAACTTTGGGCGACGGTTCTCACCTTTTATCTACTAGAAAATCTCTGGCTAATCTAGTATTATGATGGAAGTAAGCAATCAGGATATGTAATGATCCCAATAACTTCTTTGGTGACTTCTGGAAGGAAGCTTTTCTCGATGACTTCATTCTAACTCATTCATTGATTTTATTTTAATGTCAGGTGTCCCTCATCCTATGCGGCCACATATTCATGATAATTCCCCCCTATACACTATTGTCACTCATGTGAAGGAGGCTCACACAAACACTTAGTATGTTTATATTTTCTCTAAAATAGCTCTTTATTCCTGAATTTTCGGTCATTTTAAAAGATGTCAAAAGGGAAGAAAAAGACATCCATTTATAGTAGTCCATACTCCTTCCCTTGTTGGCATTTTGAAATAGTAGTCCATACTCCTTCCCTTGTTGGCATTTTTTCAAAGAGAGGGAGACCCGGTATGGTAAGAAAATTAGAGCATCAAACTAATAATTTATCTCATTTTCTCTTGTTATTAGGTAATTCTATAATCGTAACTGCAAACTCATACCCTCCCTCTTTATCTCTATCTTTTCATTCTTCCTATTGTCTCAATTTAAGTGCTATATATTGAAAATAAAGTAAAAATACATTTCACTTAATCGTGAATAAGTGACACTCGTGTGTATCAAAGAGAAATCAGCATCAGCTTGAAGCAGCAGTTGCCAACATTCCTGTTATGCACACTTCTCAGGACTCGTACATCTCTACAAAAATCAGCATTAGGTTGATACCGAAGAAACTTTCGCTTTCTACAACCAATGACATCCCTTGAGTCCCATTTCTAACCTGATCTAACCCACCTCCGATCAGAAAGAAAATTTGTCATAATGAAAACTATTTAAACGTATATATAATCTAAATATGGAACTATGCATGTGTTGAGAAGATGAACAGAAAGGAGGGGCTGAGGTATCAGTGAAACTCGGGATAAGGATGTTAAGAGTCAATAAAGTACTCGTTTGTCAACAATGAAATTTGCAGTTTTGGGGGATTAAACATTCTGTCAACAATGTGTCTTTTACAGATCCAATGGGTTATCTTATGATCATATTCAGTTTGCTGGTGGACAGGTGAAATCATCCAAGGGATTTCACATTTTTATGGAAGAAACACAAAATATGCAACATATTTTAACATAAAGTTCAAGACTAGCACACTATGACCGAAGATCACAAATGTAGATAATAGTAGAAAATTTTAGAGCTTTAATCACGCAATCACATGATGGTTGAGGATTAAAGTTGTTGCCTAGATAGTGTGAACTAAGAACAAAAATTAGGGCACTTCCCAAGGTTTCCTCAAAAATGTCATCAAAAATTTCTAATATAATGTTGCTCTCCGCTATCTTGATTGGTTACTGAATATTATCTCTCCCATTTTTTTGGTAAAAATATTTCCCTGAAAACAAACTGATCGCCATGGTATTATTATAAACTAGGAAGATAGTTACCAGCTTACCACCCCCATCACAAACTTTTAAGATACAATTCAACTTCCATGTCACATGTTTTGCCAGCGGAAGTATATCTACCAGCATTCTATGGGAATAATTGTTAGCTAAAAGTGTGAGGAAATACAACATTTTTGTTTCTTGTGGGGCCACTTGTCAACATTTACTTACAGCAAATGATCCTTTTTGACTAGTGTTTATGAAGAGCGAATTCGTTTTCACTGGCGTTTAGATGCGGATTGAGGGCGATTGCGTGGGTTTCAACTGTACCTACCCACTGCTTGAACTATATCCGAATATGAAAAACAAAATTCAAAATGTAAACATATCACACTCATTTTGAACCAACTGAATTTAGATCTTGAATTTGCCTCCAGTCATAGAAAACCATGACATTAAAATTCAGAGGATCATGACCTTGATGAAGCGTCTGAATCTGACAATGAAGTGTCCTTTTTCCTGTTGATTCTTGGAGACAAAATATGGTAATGAAAAGGTTTGCAGGAAATATTAAACAGCTACTCAACTGAACAAGAATTACCAGAACCAGCAAAAGGGTCCAGTGTTGTTTTCTTCAGAGACATAACTCAAACCAACAAGAATGTGTCGAGAGTTTCAAAACTATATTTTCTTATCAAGCTTCTCTGTGATGGCTAAAAGAACACTTTGCAAGTTTACATGGTACCGTTGCTGAAATCGATTCAAGTCTCTCCTTCAGCTGATACCCCAGGATTCAAGATCAGAAATGTCCGTCTAACTTGATTTAACGAGATGATGATAAGAAATGGAAAGGAAAGACAAATGCAAGAGCTCGAATAACTTTCGTTTTCTTATGAAAGGAACCAAAAATATGAAAACTACCATTGCTATGTTAATTTGCAGAAGGCCCAATAATACAAAAATATCACGACATGTACCCCTATAAACAAATGTATGAAGACCAAATGAGAATAATTTTGTATCCAAAAAACTACTAATCAACAAGTAAGATAGGAGTTGAAACCTCAGTGTTTCTTTACTGCTAGATTTCATTGACATTTTATCCAGATAGTAGAGCTTTCATATCTCTTAAGAGCGGCTGCTGAGGAGATTCCTGTCAACTAATATGAGGGCCTCTAAGATTATTTTCTTGAAGTATCTTATTCATCAGCACTTTTGCTTCTCAACAAATAACACACTGCCTAATTACTCTGCAACAGCTAGAGTACAACTTGTTGCTGATCAGCCAATCAAATATATAAAATGAACCTATACCTAATGAAATAAGTTTACAAGGTAACACTAACTCATAAAAAAATTAAAAGAATAAAAGATAAAAGAAAAGTTTGCAGCCTACACAACACGAACTTCGATGGCAATGGAGTTTGAGTCGCTTTTTGAGCGATCGAGTTGGAAGATGCAAACATCTCCTACTTTTAGCTTGTTGCTTGAAAAGAAATCATGCCAGCCTCTTGTAATACAAGCATATAAAGTCTTCCCACCATTGCAAATTCTAAGACTCACAGGACACGATTTACCTGATGGACCTGTTAACGTTATGGTTGTATTCTGGAAGAGTGCATTCGACTGACAAAATTCTGTGGGTATATGCTGTCATAAGAGCACATTAAAGAAATTTAGGGAAAGACCACAATGGATATGCTTAACCAATACAATGAAAATTCATTGTTTGTGCTATCAGAGGTTCGGATAAAAGAAAAGGAGAGTTGAAAGCTCACCATATAAGGAGAACGTTTTCTGACGTTATATTCTTTTATTCTTGCCATAAATTCAGAACCTCCTTTCATGCATTGGTAGTGAGGTTGATCTCCCTCAAGTTTCCTTTTCTCTACAGAAGTAAGAAATAGAGCATCAAATCCAAATGAAATGTACATAGGACCACTCCTCTAGATTACCCTCCTTTTCATTTTTACTGAAATACTCATCATAGACACGGCTTTAACAGTTTACAAAAGATGAAACTTTTCATATTCCATATCAATTTATTGATTGCCATAATAGTACTAGAACAGTTATACCTGCTAAAGTATACTTATAGTATTGCTGATAGATTAGTAAACGTTGCTAATAAAAACAAATCAGGAACTTAGTATAGAAGTTGTCTCAACAGCATATTTCCTTCGGTACAACTACAAGCATGTTTTCCATAACAGATATGAGCCTATATTAGATAACATATCTGTCTGTAAACAACATTTATAAACTAAAATTGACAATTAAATCCTTGTCTATATCCAAATTCAGATTTGGAATATTAGATTCAACTGTAGGGAGGTGAAGCAAAAGAATCCGGCTTAGGCGTTAGGTTGGTGTCAGCTTGAGGTTAGGCAGGCTTATAATTGAGATCAGATTTATTAGTAGAAGTGAACCAGTATGACTAGTATTCTTTCTCTGTTTTATACACCAGTATAGGAAAATTAACAATCTAGGGATGTTACCTATTCCGGACTGGGCAGATTTCACCTTTTTCTCCTGGGAAGGTACTTCTTTGCCATTTTCCAACATCAACTTTTTATCACAGCCAGTTGAATCAAGAAGGGTAACACTGAAATTCATGTTACCCAAGTGCTCAAACACAGCAAAATCTCCGACTCTTAGGTTATGATTTTGCACAAATTCTTCCCAACCCTTATCAAACCAGATAACGCCCATCTTGGATCGAACAATTTCAACATTCCATGTATCGTTGCCCTTTGTTATACTCCCCTTTTCTGATTTATCCCCTTTTAGCTTCAGACAAAAAGCTGGTGGAATTGTCTGCAATACCAGGTGAATTGAACCAAAAAGAGAGAGAGAAAAAAATTGATACTACCAAAAACACCATTAATTGGAAGACATGCAATTCTGGAAGTTCCTCTTCCGTTCATATACATACAAATTTGATACAACCCATAAAAAGTAAATTGTGCTAAAAAGGTCGTTATAATTTAGGGGAAAATAGAAGAAATAGTACTAGTATCTTACAATTTTAGAGTGGAAACCAGGCACCATGACCTTGAAGAAACGTCTGCTAATCGGAAGTTCAGGAGAAGAAGATGGCATTGTTAAATTCGTCGGACAGGTTTCTGATCAAACACAGTAATCGATGAAGAGGTGGAGTACTATAATCAAAGCAGTTTGCTTCGTTTATCAACAAGTGTGCTTTAAATAGGGACCCGAATTTGGGTTGCACTTTTCACACAGTTTTATCATTACTTGTATAATCCATGCTTTAATAAGGAATAAATTCTATAAAAATAATATATATAATATTTAAAATATATATTTATATAATAATATAAAAATTTTAAAAAATTATAAATTTTAAATTAATAAATTATATTTAATAATTTAATTTAATCTAATAGTTCTTTTTTTAATTTGTTATAATATTTGTTTCAATGAAAAAGAATCATAAATATAGCTTTTGGATCGCTTTTTATATAAATATTAATATTTTCTATATATTTTCAATATCTTTATATTACTACAATTATTAATTATAAATAATAATATTATTAATTTTTATGTTTTTTCTTTTTTTTCAAATAATTAAATAACTATTTTTCAAGTATGAACTTATTTTTAAGAGGGTAAAAAGATAAATAATATTTTACAACTTATTTTAAATATTTAATAATATTTTTAATTGATTAAATCAACATTTAAAATCATGACATTCATTATCATCATCACAATTATTATTTTTGTCACTCTCTTAATCTATGTATTTAGTCAAACATTTACAATAATCAAAACAAAAAATATAGTGTAGATTTAACTATAGAGAGTGAATAACAAGAGTACTGGACACTGAAACAACTTAAAGTATGTTGTGTTTTTATATATTTTTTTGTCAATTATACAATTTTTTTAAAAGAAGGAGAAGAAGAAGAAGGACCACGATAATACATAATAAATACACTCTTAATTTATTTCTTTGAATTGAAAATGGTGATGAATAATTAGTTATTTTAATAAATAATGAATTGATATATAAGTTAACAGAATTGTATTAATCTTAAAGTTTTAAATGTTAGAATTTTTAATATAGTTCAAATAAGAAAAGATTTCTGTAAGTAAAATTTTAATCAATTTTAAAATACTAAATAGGAGTTTTACCTTTTACAAATAGTAAAGATATAGAATAATTAAATAACAACTAATTGAGACAAATGTTTTAATAAAGGGCAAGAAGTTCAATCAAGTAAATATGAGTAAAATATTATGCACATATTGAATGTTAGATTAGTTGAATATCAAAATAATGACTAACTACTCAAATCATCTTGGAAAGCTTTAAGGATGCATTCTTAGAATGAGAGAGACCTAGAGTTCCTAGGCTTTTCGATTTTCGGTCAATAAGGTACAAGAGAAAGAAATGGTTATTTTTGGTAGTGGGAGATGGGATTTGCGAAGAAAAATAGAAGAAGGCGGAAAAAAAAGGGGCATGGGTGAAACTCCAAGGGGAAGTCAAGGACCGTTACAGTAAATAGTCAATTGTAACGGTTAAAAGAAAATTGCTGCCACAAGATATCTATTCAATGTTTATATATCTGTCGTAATGACACTGTTGCAATAGAATATCTATAGCAATGGATATGCAATCGTTGCAAGAAACCGTTGTCATATGGCATCTATTGCAACATTTATGAATTTGTTGCAAAGAGAACTGTTGCGATAGCCTCAATTCAGCTTTACCACAGCTAACACGTTGAATTCGACAATTTTAAGTTCTAGAATACTGTCTCCGTTCAACAGCTAACAAGCTTTAAACTTTACACATGATTTTTAATAAGATCATAAATTATGAAAGATATATATAATCAGACATATACATATCATCGTATAGGTTATCTATTTAGATGCAAGCAGACTCTTGATGCCTATTGTTGGAATACAGACATACGCAACGGAAGCAAACAATTCAGGATCAAACTTGCATGTAATATAGATAACACAAAAGCACAGATTTTAATCAAACATAAAATCGATACTTATCTCTTGAAGCGTGACCGCGAATCAATCATCTTGAAGGAATTAATAATTACCTTATTTTCTTTAGGACAATAAAATAAACCTCCTTTTGTTTCACTTGGATATCCAATAAACACTCACACATTCGTTCTTAATTCTAACTTATTTATTTTCTCTTTCAACACATGTGGTGGACAACTCCATATATGAATATTTCACAAACTGAAATTACGTCAAATTCACAGTTCATAAATGTCAAAGATACCGACTTAGAAGGAATTAAATTAAGAATGTAACTTGAGTTTTTTAAAAGAATATCCTAAGACGAAAAAACAAAAATGAATAAGTCAATCATTAATCTTATCATCTCCATAAGAGTATTTTTCTTTCCTCTTCTACATCAATCTATTGTAGAGTACCTGAAGTAGACAATTGATTGCAATCCCTCTATCTGATAAGTGATTAATGAACTCTCCATAGAGGTACTCGCCATGATCAGAATGCAGTGACTTAATATATTTTTCATGATGCCTTTTCATCCACCTTAAATATCTTGACTATTTCAAAGCATTCAGACTTATGGAGCATTAAATAAATATATTCATATCCTGAGTAATCTTCTGTGAGTGATCACACAGAATACTCAAAATCACCTCTTGCCTAGATGCTCATTTGGCCACACTAATTGGGACGAATTAATTCAAACTTATCACTAGCTTTATATCCTTTTAAAAGGAATATACTTTTGTTCATTTTTTCCTTCTAAACAAGACTCAAAAGTTGGTAGTGTCTTCACTTTCAATGAACCTTCAAGTCCATCAGTTAACCAACCTCGAAGTTTTATCCAGACTAAATGACTTAAAAGCTGGTGGACCAGATAAGTTTCATTCAATATTAAAGAATATTTTCTCTTATGGGATAGATTAATATTACCCCGTTCAATCAAGATATTAATAATAAAGAGGTCATGCATTTATGTACCACAAGAGATAAAAAGGTTTATCAAGTTCAATAACACAAGTTATAAGAAGAATAAACTCAATATCCATCTCTTAACTGTTAGAAACTGAAATTAAATTCATTCCAACAAAAGGTACATATACAATGCATTCTTTAAATTAATGTCATATCTTTGAAAAAAATATTTTTGAATAGTAGTAAGCGGACTGGATAAAGTCTGTTGGGGAATATGAGATATAACATATTAAATGGATCATAATAAGCCGATAACCTGAATAATTAAATCCAGACTGCATTCATCAATATATATGCATACATGCATCTGAATAATAATTTTCGATGGAAAAATATAAATCATGCAATGTATATAGATTATGCAAGATAATACAATTTAAAAAGAAACAAAACCAACTCAGTTGGAGAGTAATTGTTACTTTTAATCAATTGTATATAATTATTGAACACTAGTTCCATTGATTTAACATGTAACTCAGTTGGAGAGTTAATACAAGTTATCAATAACTAGTGACGAAAAACACAGTAATTGACTATAATGATTCTATCAGATGGGGAAAGAAGACCAATGTCAACATGTAAATTCATTATTGTTATCAATAACTAGTGAGTTTATTCAGTGACAACCCACAATAAATTTATCCGTTATGGAGGAAGACCTAAAGTCAACACGTAAATTTATTATCTAACTTGCCACATGAATTAATATCGATCACCACTTTATATGTCCGTCTTAAAATTTCAAAACTGATCCAACATATTAACTCAAATAAAGAGTTAGTACATGCTATTAATTACTATAAATTTTACCTAGTGAACTTGTAATAAATTTATCCGTTATGGAGGAAGACCTAAAGTCAACACGTAAATTTATTATCTCACTTGTAATTAATAGCGGAGA
>JACEIK010001868.1:89382-165237 GCA_018107945.1 Datura stramonium
CTACCTTGGCATGTATTTCTAAGACTTAGGGTTTTCCTAAACCCCTAGCCTACTTGGTGCTAGACACTGCTCCCAAAAACATGCAAATGCTATCCATCATTTTTCAATGAAGCTAAATCAATCATTTTCCAATGAAGCTGATAATGTAATAATATGTACAGCCTGAAATATAAATATAGGGAGCCTTTGCTCAAAACACACCACAAGCTGAAAGTGGTAGTATCGACTCCAAAACCATGTGGTAAGATAATATGATAAAACTGAAAAGAATCATGAAAACATGTTTAAATTATGTGGGCTTGCCCAAACTTTAACATACTTGAAGTAGACTTGATAGTCAAAATCATAGATTCATACATGGGTAAATCTTGAACATTCTTTCATACTGGATATGTCATCATACATGAAAACATAGATCATAAACTTGACTTTTCATAAAACTTGCATAATTGGGCATAATTCTTCTAAAACTTGAAATCGTGAATTTATAATCAATTTGCACTTAAAAACTGCCCATAAATCTTAAAACATCATTTGGCTGAATTATTTATTCCTTCTTGTTGATTATCTATCTAAGAGTCACTAAGAAATAATGAATACCAATCTCGAAAACCTACTTCTTGAGGTCAGTTTTGTTTTAAAACTAACCTAAAAATGATATTAGATGGAAGGTCAGTAAAACCAAGGAAAGTAGGGATTTTAAGAGAATTCTTTTAGATCTAAGAAAAACTTTAATATATCAATCTCATTAGGTCAGTTGATTATTATTTCTATGCAATATCGACCTCTTGAGATTGATTTTCTAGAATTTTACTTTATAAAAAAGATTAGAACTTAATGTCCTCCCGAGATTTGTTTTCTTGATTATTCTTAACTTTTTTCGGTGAGGTTGGTTTTTGATTTTTTGAATTTGGTTTTCATTTTTTTTTTCAAATTTATAGAAAAAAAATTGCAAAAGTCATTTTTTGCATAAAAGTGAAGATAACATGTTATTTTTCTATTGCCCACCCGCCAAATTAAATTGAATTAAAAGAGAATACAATTCAACTACAACCTCTCAAAGAGCTTCCCATAATCAACCAAACTACATAGTGTCACGATCCAAGTGGTCATGATAGGCACCCACACAAATTCCCCTAGTGGACGAGCCAAGGTGTCCCAAATAACTACTCATTTGCATCAGTCATACAAAGATATAAGAATTCCAAAGACATTAGTAGAAACCTTGAATAATTAAAGAAGGATAATCACAAAATCAATATTTTACATCTCTAGAAACATAAAGTCATTATACTTGAGGACATCTACCTAACATAGTCTAAGAGGAAAAAGTAAAAAAAATAACAAGTTCATGTCTAAACAAAAGACATCATCTTTGGCAAAATCATGGAAGCACGATAGGATCCAGTGACCTTCTAATATCTTGTTGATTCTTTATAGATGTGGTCATAAAGAGATTCCTGGATCGAAGTTTTCAATCAGAACAGTAGTGCAGGAGTAGCATCAGTATGATACATTGTACTGGTAGGCATCATCACCTGACTTTAGACAATAATAAATAAACTAAAATAGCAACGTACATTCATGAAAGGTCTAAGTTATTGTTCATAACCCATTTTAACATTGTTCCAAGTAAGGTCTAATTTAGCCCGCTCACTGAATAGGCCACTGTAGTGGGGATGGGGCCATGGCGGCAGTCTCACTCCAGTAGAAAGAGTATCGTTGTAGTGGTACTATTGAGGCAGTAGCTCGACCAAGATGTCAACCTTGGTTCCATACTTAGCAGTTTTTCCCATTTAGTTCATCATTCAGAAAAATGTATACATGACAATCTCAACGAATCAATTCATCATCCTATCACATAAAATATATGTCTAAATCCTCAACCATCAATTCGTTAATTTATTCATAAAATAAGGACACATGAATCCTTAATAATTAATTCATCAACTTATTCATCAAATAAGGACACATGAATTCCGAACAATCAATTCAACACATTATTACATGGAATATAAACATATGAATCCTCATCGATTGGTTTACCTTTATCGACTTCACTTGGTAATGTGTCGGGCACACACCTCCATCACATCAACATATACTCACTCACACTTATCACTATACATATGCCAAGGGGCCTTACTACTGCCCTTCCAGCCTAACCTGCAGGGGGACTCTAAAAATCCATGTACTATACTAGCTTGGTAGCCACTCCTACTAATCTATTCATTTGGATGCTCCCTCAAACATGAGCCACTTAATCACAATTGCTTTCGCAAGTGCTCCCCTCGGGCACGAGCCGCTCATCTCAGGATAAAGCATGCTTTCCACTTCCATTCTCATATTATGTATATTATCGCTCAGTCATTTAGTATGACTTTCTAGAGGCACTAAGTTACTCTTATCAACTTCGTATTATATTTACCAATATTCAACCACTTATATGAAAAATTGAACGAACACATATACACCTCAAGGAATTATAATTTCACAATAACTTCATCGACAACCATCATCTCAAGTTTATTTTACAATCATATTTAACATGGCATAACATCAATAATAAATTTTGTTGTATACAAACTAAGAATGCTATCACTTGACACATATACACATCATTGTATAAAGTCTAACTCCTTATAAACCATAACCTACCTCGATTGCAAGGTAAGAGAAGTCAGCTACTCCGCAGGAGCCTTTCCTTTTCTCATAGTTGCGGAATGCTCGAAATCTACAACAACAATCATAGAGTACTTTATTATTTACTCTTCGAATAAGGGTCTTGGAAAGTTAACTCCACCAAAGATCACCCATCATAAAAGTCTCAATAGTTACCCACTAGTTAATTCATTACATTCTACCCACACATTGATTATACTAACCTAATTCATAGAGTTTCCACCACATAAACACTTTCAAAATAATTAATAGTGCTAAGGTCTCTATCTTATTAAATTTTGAATCTAAAAATACCCCACAATTCAATACATGCATTAACAATCCCCTAGTATGTGTTCATTACCCACTTTTAGGCCTAAGAATCATTATCTATTCATTCTCCCTTCATTAGCCCTAGTTTTCACTAGTCTATGGTTCTTAACTTAGAATTCACCATTAAAAGCCACCCTTTGATTCTAGGTGGTTAATGAATTAATTAACAGAAAGAATTAGCTAGAAAACTTACCTTAGGATGAACAACCATTTCTTCCTCTGAAAAATCACCCTAAGCCTTTTTAGTTTTTCGTGCCTTAATATAATGGGGTGAAAAATACAAAATTCCACTTAAAACCAACTCACTGACCCTTGTAGGTCACGACCCGAACATAGGTCTGGATAGACACTCAGGACAAGGAGCCCCAAGAGGCTCCAAATCAACCCATGGCATGAAAATAACAACTAAGAGCATACTATAGGCAGATACTGATATAATAAAACATTCTTAAGAGAAAGTATGCATACATATCAATCTATAATAGAGTCAACAATGAAAAGCTAATTTCTACATAATATCTGAAAAGCCTTTAGCATAACTGATGAGTTGATGGGACAACATCCCCAACTAGCTCGACAAAGTTTTTAACTGAAAGAACATAACAATGAATAACTGAATTTCCTCAAAGGATGAGGAATCACCAACATTGGTTAGACAGGCCTGAGGGGAAAGCAAGATTAGTGATGCGGCTGAGAATGATCTCTCGGACCTGTATCATCAGACGATACAACATAAAGTATGTGGTCAGTACTTCAAATGTACCATGTATGCAAGGTATGTAAAATGGACAATTAAAAATACATAAGATCTCATAAGAATAGGACAGCATGAACGTGAAGTAAATATCATAATATAAACATGAGGGCTCAAGGTTTTCAAATCATTCATAATTCATTCGTATTCATAATCGTAAGAGAAACTTTATAAAAAGATAGCTTGAGCCAAAGTAACATAACATGACAATGCATAAATCATGAGAAACAATGGGAGGACTCGTCATAACTGACACCATTATGATAGAGCTTACGTGATACCCCAACTATCTCACTTAAGTTGGCAGAGCCATCCCAAGCTTGCTAGGCAAGGGACGTGCAGTATGGTGATATCACAGGGATCCAATAATAAATGTATATACCTACGGTGGCATGTAGTTGGGTCTAGTCGGTGCTAGACACTGATCCCAAAAATATGCACGTGAGGGATCATATAGTAACCTTAAAATCGTTCATGAACTTCATGGACAAATAAATAATAACATGATGGATTCCACTAAAATATATGATTAGCCATGAATAAGGGACGGTGAAACGGCCAAGAGTCATTAATTCATAAATCATGAAATCAATGCATACTTGTAAAACATTTATATAGTTGATATTCATAAATCCATGATGAGTACTTGAGAGAAATCATATCATATATTATAAATCATAATTTAGGGATTAAGAAGGTCAAGATCATAATGGAATCAGAACTTGACTTTTCATGAAGCATATATAATTGGGCATAATTTAATTTTAAAATTTGAAACTATAAATTAATAATAAAAATAGTTATAAAATTTTCCCATAGATCATAAAACATGATTTGATACATAAAGGGAATTGACCTATAGATAGATAATAGAGATCTTCACAAAAAAATTGTAAACCCCATAAGATCATGAAACTTGAATTAAGAATTGACATCCATGGATTTGGGAAGAATTTAGAGCATGAGAGTGAAAGGAACTCTCATTCATATTCTCACATACCTGCATAAATCTGATTTACACTACCTTTTGAAAGCCCAAAGGAAATTGGAGAAATTCTTCAAGCTTGATCTCCAAGGAAGAGCTCTAATTTGCATGCATGGAAATGGTGAGGCTTAGGATAGGTTTATCACTCTTAAAACCCTTCTAACTTACCTTAAAATGACGTAGTTTAGGACTTAGGAGCCTAGAAATTATGAAAAATGTCCTTAATTGTTTGATAAAAAATCTCACACTGCAAGAAACGATGAGTTATTTGACGACTCGTTAGGCAAATGACGAGTCATTCTAGCTCGTTAGGCAAATGACAAGTCATTTATTGACTCATTAGGAGATATTCTGATTTTTGAAAATGATGGGTGATTCGTCGACTCGTTAGAAAAATGACGAGTCACTAAACGACTCGTTAGGTAAATGATGGGTGATTTGATGACTCGTTCTGAGACCTTGTGTAGATTTTCCTATTTTCTTCATTTCAACTCTCGTATCTAATCTTAGAGACTTTTGGGGTATTGTTCGTCCATTTGGATGACTACACGCAAGAGCACGTGGTCGAACAAGTAGTAAAATGGCTCAAGTAAGCCAAGTATCGATCCCACAGGGACTGGACTAAGGTATCAATCAGGTATCAATCTAATCAAGTGTCAATAACTTTAACTCTAAAAATGCATACCGTGTGAAAAAGATTTTATTATTTTGTTTCCTAATTTATACTAAGTCTAAAACGAATATACAATTTGAGTCTCGAACTATCATGAGCATGCCGAGGCTAAAACGAACATGTAGAGAAATAAATTATCAAACAATTTACTAATCTTTCCTTCGGTTGCTAGTCAAGAATTATTGCCTCGATTGGATTAAAAACGCTTTATTTAACCCAACTTAAGAATCATGAACCTTCCGCCTACATTATGGATAAAAAGAAATTCATGTTTTAGCCATACAAACCGATTCCGTAATTGACTAATACAACTTTCTCAGTATATTTCTATCCCGAAGGTAAATCAATTCTCAATTTTCCCAAACTAAGAAAAGATCATATCCTATCAATTAAATCCTTTCCAATTTCTTACTTTCGAAAGTGAAAACGGCTTTTTAGATATGGGCGTACAACATTGGCCACACATTAATGCAAGAAGAACAAGAATTAATAGAACAACCATGAAGAAAAGATGGAAAAACCAAATGATCAAGAATTACATTTGACTACAAATGTTCTTAACCTCGGGCCAGCAGAACTCGACTTAGCCACTCATTTGTGGATTAAACATCATCAAATGAGTGTAAATCATACAAACAATTGAAAGAAAGGAGAGAGATGAGAAGCAACCCTAGAATTTTCTGTCCCCTCAACCGCCTATAACCCACGTTGCTCCACCAAGTCGAGTTATTAAAAATGAACCTAAGTGTTCTATTTGTACTAGTGGGAATTTTTCCCGACACAGCAACGTGTCACGCGAGTGCAACGCAGCACCGCCCGTGACACGTCACGGACGTGAACCCTCACTCTAATCCGGGCCTCCAGGTAATTATGCCTAATGTGCCACGACATGGCAACGGGGTTTGGCCAACGTGCCACGCGCTCCAACGCGCACCTTCACCGGAATGCCATGTTCCGTAATTAGGTCCAACGTACAATTGAGGCAACGTGACCTCTCGAAATTTGCCAACTTTGCGATCCGGAAGAATGCATCCGATGGTACAAGTGGACACGGCCTACTGCGAGCCCTTAATTCATGCTTTCCTTGGCCGCTTTCCTTGCTCGTTCGGTCCATTCCCGATTTCTCCCAACATGCATTTTAGCTTCATAAAATTATATTTTTCCTGCAAAACAAAGCTAATCATGTTGGTTAGTATAATTTTTTAACTACAATTTTACATGAGAATGTACAAACATCGATGGGATAAACAAGACGAAATGACGCATTTGAGTATCACTTGGCATATAAATCTGCCCAAGATCACTTACCCCACACTTAAAACCTTGTTCGTCCTCTAACAATAATCTTACACCTCATGCAATTGACACCCAATCATGGCTACTTTGGCTTGACAACTGCCACGGTTATATCATTATTTAATATAGCAAATCATCAAGAAAACATGCATAGTCTCATCAATACAATGACATTCAACACATCAAGACCTCCTAGACTCAAGAATCTACTCTCGATATTGGCAAACTCATGCAAATCAGCTGATCAAGATATTCGACACGAAATTCACCCTCGTCAAGAATGTGCCCTCACAACACAAGAGAATTTCCCTTTTCAATCACATGAACTCAAACATTACATGCAAGGGCATATAAACACGATTTCTCGCTCTCTCTCCCAAAAAAGAATTCACATGCATCATGTCATGAACCATAGGTTTGCCTCTAATGTATTACTCCACTAATATAAGGACGCGTGATGTAAGATCACGTAGGACTTAACGGGTTGTAATGTAAGCTACGGGAACTAGTAAATACCGGGCTAACCAATAGCAACTAGCATCCGCTTTTTTCAATACATCCCATCAACATTATGGGCATTGTTTCTTCCTTCATCCTCCCATTCTTGAAGTCTTTCTTTTATATATCTTTGGTTCTATTTTTAAGCACACCACTTAACAACAAAGATTAGTTATACATCTTTATTTTCTTAAATCCAAGAAGAGCACCTTGATCTTTTCTTTACTTTCATCACTTTGCTTTCTTTTCTTTTCACAATTTTTACCTTTGACACTATGGGAAAATTATTTTTTCTTGAGCGCTTAAGAGTTTGATCAAATTTACTGATAATGAAAAGAAGTGGGTTAAGCTCACACACCTTTTGATGAAAGAGAAAAAAATATAGGCTAAAGGCTCAATGGGCTAACTAGGATTGACATTCGAAGGGTATGATACCGAAAAAATTTGGGTTAAAACAAAGAAACGCCACATCATTTCTTACACTACACTTCCTTCATTTCGTTTCGTACACACACTGCATGTTCTAGACAATTCACAACAAGATGGAATAATCGAAACCTCACTAGACACTCATTGCACATGCTCAACTCAAGAAATATTCACGTACTCTCTTCGACGCCTAATTACAAGAATTCCTAACATTAAGCCTCGATGACACCGAATCGAACTCTATGGCCTAGGTATCTCAACATATTTACAAAGTTGCATGCTCTCATACGAATCATCTTTGCATTTTAAATATCATGTACAACACGCAACAAGAATTCTCGCACCTAAAGTAGCGATACGTTAGGGATACAAACAAACAAAAAAATAAACTAAAGTACAAAACTAATTCTATCGACTACATTTCCCTTAAGACGGCCATCATCCATCCATCATAGGGAACGATCACCACACACTGCTCACCGGGGACTATTCTCAGAAAAGAACCGAAAACAAACGCGAGAAACCCAATCATAAAATCAATCTCTCTCTCTCTATGTATAAGAAATTTATCAAAGGCATAAAAAAAATAAAAAAAATAAAAAAAATAAAAAAAATAAAAAAAATAAAAAAAATAAAAAAAATAAAACATACACACAAAAATCACAAGGTCACAATTTTTCCACACCGAAATCCAAATCCCCAATCAATCACTAGCTAACACCAATGGAGTATCTTACTCCGACCAACCTTACGCACCCAAAATTGAATATCCACATCGAACATGCATACCATGGCACAAGAGAAAACGAAGAACATGATAAGATCATGAACTAGACAAAACACCAAAAAGAATTCTTTCCTATTTTTATCTCTGGCAAATAAAACCGGCTGCATGCATCTCAATCTCAAATCGCTTTGAAGACCAAGCTAGATTCAAAATATCTAATCTAGCTTGAGGATAAGGAATTGATGAGCACGAGTTATTCCGACATCTAAAACTAAGCACATACATGTGATAATCTCGACTTACCGAGTTAACAAACAACTTCTAAAGACCGAGTTTGAGTTGACTACATTGGGAAATCACGAGCTAACACATCTAAATAATTCATGACAAAAAATAGTTGGCCAAGGGACTCATAGGGAAGACTCGGCATCAAGCCTCGAGGCTAAGTAGCTCTAAACGTCAAAAATATGCACATAAAGGATATGACATAACTTAACTTTTTGGACAGCAAAATAGGGGGTTATCTCAACTCGCAGACCGACATACCGCAACTTTCTAAGGCCGGAACTCTTTACTAGCATTCCCAATGTCCGACTGCATTTCACATACTCACTATCTCCCCCTTACCTAAAATCATCATTCTAAGGTTCCCGAATCCTCCAAATTAGGTCAATTACTAATTCTAACTCCTTTTTCACATCTAACCTTCATCACAAACCTACATTAATAGCTACCACATTACGCATCAACAATCTCTTTCCACAATCACAACAAGGTTTATTCAATACTCATATTGATATGGTAGTGCGGGTAATACAAGATCTCACAAATATACCGTGGCCAATACCTGTCTTTCCTCATCTCGATGTGCCGCTACGGAATAGAGCAGTTTTGACGATGCCCGCCACTTCTGTGGATAGAGGATGCTCGCCGAAACGGGCAGGCTATCGCAGCTACTGAAGAGGTGGCGAAGAATTTGCTCTCACTCGCCAGCCGTGCAATCCGCGATATGTCCCACTCACACACCAAAACAAACATCTAAGCTGCCCATGCAAACTCCCAAGTGTTGCTTTCACAAACTCATACACAATGGGTATGTAATCTCTCTCACCCTAGGCCGATACGAAACACTAGCCGGGCTTCAAGTGCCGAGGCCGATGATTTTTTCTGATAACGTGAGCGATATCCACCACTTGACCACTATCGGGAGAACTCTATATCTCTAATACTAGCCCCTTTTTGACCCTCTCTTCTCTTTTCACCGTTTTTGCTTCTATCTCGAGCAAATATCACAAAGCGTGGGAAGTCTATGTCCTTGTGCAACACGGGCAAACCCGCATTCCGACCAAGGAGTCTGACACTCCATTCCCGAACCTTCTCACTTGGGCTCGCTCGGGCCTGGGCCACCATCTCAGTGCATACTGGGATAGCCGAGGACAATCATGTCATTCTCGTTTAAAATTAATGAACTTTTCCAACTTTGCCTTCCTCACCACAAGGGAAAAACCTGTCCAAGAATGTTGTCATAAATTCATCCCAACCTATGGGACCCGCTCCAACTCCCCGACTGTCTCTCCACTAACAATAGCTATGCTAAAACTCTCTTTAACTGTAAGGGCAGGCTAAGTCTGCAGCTTCCTTACTCGGCCACTCCCATGATATGAGTAATCTTCTCGAATCTATTCCAAGAACTCATATGGGTCCTCATCCACCTTGGTCCTAAGAATTCATGTGTTCTATCCAAAGAAAATTTCTTTATCCTCGCTATCGCTTATTTCCATTCTAAGGAGCACGGGCCACCGCCTTCGGGTTAATCTCGAGCAGCCAGTGGCCTCGCGCTAACATGTGAAAGGCTACTCGTAACTCGCATGAGTAACATGATCATCCATTGGGTCTACTCGCCGGTGGTACCTACCGCGGCCGTTACCATGTCTCATTCCGTCAAATTTCCTAGGGAGGCATTATCTCATGAAAAGGCAAAGCATAAGTCGTGGGAAGGAATTATTTAGATCTTCTACGCTCACACACGAGTAAGGACTGGCAAGAAAAGGGAACATTTCTAAAACATCTCGTAGCCTCTTTGTCATATGTGTGGCGTGCTTCACACCCATGAGAAAGACTCTACGTAACACAACTTTTATACGCCCTAGGACACTCTAAGCCTTTGCTCTAATACTATGTTTGTCATCACTCGAGTTCACAAGTTAGCCGTAACACGTGAAAAGGAACCCCCAAAAGGCTCCAAGTCGACCCATGGAATAATCATAGCATAACACTTAGCATAAGAGATGGCTAACAACATGAATAAGTGTAAGTGAATAACAACAATCTAATATAAACCATAAGAACAATTTAACAACACTTAGATACAATGTTGAATCTATCTAGACAAGTCTGAAAGCCTTCTACTAAAATTGACGAGTTGCTGGGAAAAGCCCCAACTAACTCTAAAGTCTGAAATGGAAATCATAAGAAAATATATGAACATAATTATTTCTCGAAAGATGAGGACTCACCACTAGCAGCTGAAAGGCAAGCATATTTAACCATGAGACTAAACTCGTGACCCGAATCTATATCATGAAACGATAGCACAAGAAGCGCAAGGGCCGCACGGGAATGCACCGAGCATGCAGAAGCGTAATCAACTAACACAATATGTACAACCTTATACGAGATTTACATATTCGTATCAACATAACCACATTATTATTAGATACATCATTATAAGATCTACTGTGCAAGAGTAATAATTGGGAATAATACTAAGGTACGATGTCATGAGTGATATAAAAGAGGGTCTTAACCGACCAAGGGAAGTTCCTTGCCAAAGGGAGCATCCTCGACTATCAAGGGGGAACATTCTTACTAACGGAAAATCCCTAACCGTCAAAGGGAGAGAATGCTCAATATAGATTTTCACTTACCGGGAGAGGGATGCTAGTTCGATCGAATAAGGAGAAACACGATCACTAGTAGTTCGATTTTAATCATACAACATCTCTTTCGACAAAGATTGGGGCTACTTTCTAATAACAACAAGCCCAACAAAGCTTGCAATATCATTCACTCATCATGTAGCATAAAGTCATGCATGATTAATAGATTCCACTCATACTTTATAATATATGCATGGCTTAATTTATATCAAAACATACCACAAGCTAGCATTTATAAAATTTTGGGAGACTTCTCTCCAAACAATGCGGTAGGCTTATTTGGGAAAAATAATCATTTAAAATCGACATGTCGGTGGCCACTTCCAAAGCTTTATCACACTTGATCTACAAGTTCATTTTGAAAGCAATGACATAATCATGGGTAGTTTTTAAACATTCTTCATCATCAACCTCATCATCATCTCACATTTATCATGAACCACTTTTATAAACTTTTCATCCATGGGCATTTTAGATTCAAAGATTTGAAAAATAATTTTTGTAAGGAAAACAATTTAGAATCCGCCCAAGCTTCATAACCCATAACTATAAAGGCAATCTAATCATACCCAATCAATTCAATCAATTGCATGGCGATAATACATAATTTACTCGTGAATTCTCAAGCCACAAACCCCAACTCATCCCAACATAGTCATCAATGGAATAATCGTCATTAGGTTAATTATACAATATTTCCACAATTCCATCATGTTCATGATTTACTACGATAATCAAATGAGCAATAGACAAATCTCATTCAATACTGTGCTAATTTATGAAGAACATGCTACATTCTTGTATTCCCAACATATAATCCACAATTCAAGGCAAACCTTCAATTTACATTCCAATTAAATTCATAATTCCATATTATTTTAGCATTTCGTAAGAATATAGATGAACTTTCTCATCGCATGTGCTCCTAGGTCATGATTTTATGATTAATTGAAATCGGGTTTTAATGAAAATATACTGGGACACAAGGATGGAAGAATATCCTTGTTGAAAGACCCACATACTCCGGTATAAGAAATCCCACATGAACTTGCACCTTGAAGCCCTTTGAAGAAAACCCTTGGAAGAATCCTTGAACTTTAAAGAGGGGAGGAAGAAAGGCCTGAGAGAGTATTTTGAGAGATTGAGAGATTAGGCTAGGGAAAACCCTTTTAAAACGCAAGGTAGTACCAAAATGACGTAGTTTAGACGTTAAAAGCGTAGGAGTTTGAGAAAAGCCTCTTGGAGAAAATCGAATAATCGCTCGAACTAATGCCATTTATTTCCTCACGTGACGAGTCAGTTGTTACTCTCAAACGACCTATCGTCATGCCCATTAGATACACTAGATAACTTACACAAATTCAACATCCTCCCTTATAATTATTGTCGTGACGAGTCGCTGCCACACCATGACTCATCATACCCTTTCATCAACTACACCGGCTCAAACGCTACTCATCCAAAGATCGACATGACGAGTCGCTACTTAATCCAACAACTCGTCGTCCATCCGTCACCCATTGGACCAACCCCATCTCTATCGAACAATCAACACCACGGCCGTCACTACCCAACGACTCCGTTATGACCATCCGTTGCCACCGGCCCAGAACCCTTTTTCCCCATCTAACGACGTCTCCCACTCCGTCGAGGGACTAACGACTCATCACGGGTCGTTCGAGGCCATATTATAGATTTTATTGCCGAACTCATTCAACTCCGGGTTTTAAATCTTTGAAACTTTTGGGGTGTTGTACCTGGGGTTTAGATCAAAGATCTCGGACACATCGGCAACTAATCAATTGGAATCGTGGACTTCCCGTGGGTTGCCGATAGAAAATATAGGACTTTAAGCTCTATAATATAAGAAATGAGTAACGAGAAGATTGCCGATTCTATTTGTGAATCTCTAGTTGATTGCCAAGAAACAGATAACCGGGCAAAATACATGCATGGGCCAGAGGAAATTAAAGCAAAGTGAAACGCCTGTGATTCTGCAGAACCGATGAAACGCCGAGCGAGGTAATGAGTTTATTTCAAATGGAATTTAATATGCAAGCCTACAAAAATCCTGCAAATAATTCGACTAGTCGCCCTTACTCCTACAAATATTCCCCTAGTTCCCCTTTTTCCACCATTTCTCCATTCCATTTTTGTCATTCCATTACCTGACATTCTCATTTCCCCCATATTCTTTTTATTATCAACCTTTCCACTTTCCCTCTCTTCTCCGTCGCACCTCAACGCACCCACATTAACTCTCCACCTTCCTCTCAACCTATCAAAACCCCATCATTCACCTATAAACCCTCTCCATATGTGAATTACACTCACTTCACTCACATTTACTTCCTCCACTACATATATCTCAAAGTACATTATAAGATTTGGCTAAGCTTATCAAATTCTAAAGTGCAACCAATCCTCCAATTTGCAAAACTTTCTCTTGCCCTTGTCTTAATTTCTTTTCATTGGTGCTTAATTCTTTAGTAGTAATATTTGTTTCCTCCTTATTAAACTAATGAATATGCTAATGATTTTGAATGTAATGGGAAATATGTGCTTAAGCGTGTGTGAAATTTTGAAAAGCGGTGAATTCTAAGTAACCCAATTGGAATAAAATGCAAATGTTTTGCCCGATGATAGACCGAGTGACGCCATTCTTAAGGGCTAAACATCACAGAGTGTCTTTGAATGGAGAAGGATTTATCATGTTGTGTGTTAAAGGTTTGTTAACGGGTTTCTATAAGATGTTCATGCTCTTGGGACGATCCGGCTACGGTCACCCGATAATCGCCGATGGAACACCTGGCCTCTTTGAAAATTGATTCAAGTTACCAAGTGGAACCTATGTTAATCTACTTGGCTCATGACCCAGACCGCGATTCGCCATTGAATCGCCGATACACCCCTCACTTGCTCATTTCGTAAGTCATCGATGGACAAACAAGCAAACCGCAAAATTGCTCGCGAACCGTCTGGCCCTTACGTCTATTGGTTCTTTAAATGACTATTTCTTTCCCTTGTTTCTCAATTCCTCCTTTAGACTAGTTTTTGATTATTTTTTTAATTTTCCTGCTCAAACAACTGCCACTAACTTCATTCTTCCGTAAAAACAACCATGTCTTCATTAAGGAACACCAAAGGAAATGCCCCCGCTCATCTTCTAGCAAGGCAAGGGCAAACCTAGGTGCCCAGAACGCTACCCAAAAATAAAAGAATAAATAATCTTTTGCGTCCCCAACATGCAAGAGCAAGATGTCATTTGTCAAAGCCAATCAATCACCGTGGGAGAAGTGGTTTGACTTTGCGGTTGAGAGGTTATTTTTCCAACATCACCGAGTTGTTCACATAGATAGACAATGACATGCATTTGCCAACCCTCTCGCCTTACTATCTTAGCTTGGGAATAGGAATTTTATGCCTCATATCGTGCCCGACAAGAGAGCATGCAACATAGGGAAAAAATAGATTATTTCCCTTGTTTGCCATCGCTATGATCTCTGGGAATGGAAGTTGACATAACCCCGTTTCATTAATTACTCGTTCTAGAGGATTAGATTAACCCTATACCTGAGTATATGGCATGGGTAGCCGATATGAAGGATGAGTTTACTTGGGTAGCCCACATCATCGTTAAGCTGACAATCCTTTCGCCTCAAGGGTGCCGAAATCTCTCATCAAGACTTGGAAGTTCGAGGCCAAGTTGTGGATATATTTTTTTTGTGTCGTGGATTATCCCCCAAAAATGAGCAGGGTCAGCCTTGAAATTGCTATCCTTATTACTGCATAATGACAGGAGTCCCCATTAAGTTCGGGGAAATTTTGCTAAGCAAATGAAGAAAAAGGTTTCCGATGATTTTGCACTTCAATGACCTATGTCTTGGATTTCTAGCTTTCCCGCAGCTGGAGTGACTTCGTTCCCCGATATAACTCCTTCCACCGCTCTAGGAGTGATGTACATTGATCAAAGAGAGATGCCGAAAATTCATCAATAAAAAGAAAGAGACCGCAGCCCTTTGGAGTGCAAGAAGGATCCTTCTCCCATGGGTCGACCAACCACACACCCTGCAGTCAAATGTGCCCGTAAAAAATGTCAAGCCAAGCTTCAAGCATGCTCAGCAGAGTATGTTCCCTTGCAATTCTTCGAAGAAGGTGGTGTCCACAGAATGTGGAGATGAAAGTTCGAAAGCCATCTCTAGTGATCGCTAAGAGTCTCCCCGCACTCATTGCCAAAATAATTAAAAAGGAGCTCAAGTATTGTACGAGTATGTCGCCACGCTATGCAAAAGGATAGATGCAAGTGGATGGGGCGCTCACTTTTCCGAATTGAGGTACAAGAGTGGAAGAGTCGACTTCAATAGAAGTGCCTGACATGGAGCAACTTTGATGCCGCAATGGCCGCTCCTTCCTCGCCCTCGGTCCAATTGATGATCTCGTTTACTGGAGATGATTTTAAGAAGGAAATAATCATGGTGGTGGCAGGGCAGAGAGTGCCGATAATGAAGAGGAGTAAACCCACTCAAGGAATTCCTTGTCCCTTTCACTTTTGTATATTTACATTAGACAATGTATGCTCTTACGTGTGGTGGATGAGCACAAACTTACGAGGGGGCCAGGATGGATGTTTCTTTGATGTTCTTATTTATTTGAATTCTATTATGTCCACTTTGCTCCGCTATTATTTTATTTTGATGAGGATAATTGCCCTTTGTCGTGTGTCTTTGTTTTGCATGAATGAAATGAATGACTTGGTTCAGTTTTTATGATTTGATGATTAGTGACCAAATGGGGTCTTTGCTTTGAATTGTAAAATATTGAAAATCTTGAAATGAAATGACCCCAAAGTCTTGTTCCTTTTTTCCCATTGCAAATAGTAGTGTAGAAATTAAAACTCGACGGTTTTCTTTTAATCGCCTGTTCTTTCCCGAGGAGCATTCTTGTGTGTTTTTGCTTTCTATTTTTGTTGTCGAACCTAGTTGGTATTTTCTCTGATTCTGGATTGAATGGAGACATTCTTAAGGGAAAATGCCATGTTGTTTGAGTCTTTGTGAAGATTGTTTTGAGAGGCATCACCGAAAAAGTTATTATTGAAATGGAATTTTAAAACAAGGTCATGAAATGAAGATAATGAGCAAGTGTTAACACAATAGCATAAGCATTCTTTTTATACATTGTAAATTCTTTCCTTGAGTTATGATGTTTGCTCATTGATGTCCTACTTGTATCTTGTGTTGAGAATGACTCTTGTAGACCTTTATGGGTGATGCCTTGTGTAGGGAGTGGAAATTTTTTTGATGAATCTCATGCATTACATCTTGTCTAGAACATGCCCCAAATCCTAGATGTAGTTGCGCCAGACATGAGTTTAGGTTTTTCTTTGTCTAGTCTCCACCCATATGCGCTCCATGACCATTGATCCTTGTTAGCCAATGTTGAGCCTTAGACCCTTTCTTTGGAAACCACATTACATGCCTTAAGACCATTCTTAATAATTTCTTGGTCCCCATTCTCCCTAAATTCTAGTAACAAGATAAGTGATGAAATGAGGCTAAAAGCCTAAGAAAGAGGGAGTGAGAAAAAAATTGAAAATGAGGCAAAGCCTAACTTTAGGGGTGAGAAAAACAAAGGGGGAAGATAAGAATTATATTGTGAGGGGAACACCACTTTGTGTCAAAATGCACCAAAGTATAATCAAAACGAAAAAGACAATTTGTGTGAACCGGCGTTTCTCATCCTCTGAGGTGATAAGGTTAGTTGTGAAAGCCAAAAGGGGTTATAAGGAGTGTTATTAAAGAAATGAAAGTCATAAATAAGTGAAAGAAGTGAAACAAGGTGAAGTGAGTGGAAGGAGTTGGTGTAAGGTATGTTCATAAAAGTATTAGGGAGGATCTAGTAACTATAGCCAAAGTTGTACACACTTACCCCAAGCCTACATCATAACCCACAATCTCTAAATGATTCTAGGTGCAACTACTCTACAATAGTGGGGAATTACATAAAGGGCAAGCCTAAGAGTCAAGTGTACGCATGAAGATTTCTTTTGAGAGAGTGAGTGTGAGTGTTCTTCCAAACAACTCCTCGGCGTGTATTCCAATATTCACATGAAAAAGAATAGATTCTTATTTCAGGGGCGCAGTGGCATAATTACTTATGGGGATACAAGAGCATTTAGAGTTAATGTGGGAATAGGGAACAAGGAGTGTAAACTCTAAGGCAAGCTTTGAATGTGCGCTGGTTATAACTTGAAATGCTATGTGTGTTTCTTGGTTAAGAAATTCCTTGTTTTTAAGCAAATGCATCTTCATAAGTTTTCATTGAAAGCAGCCTATTTGAAACATCTTTATTGTTTGGTCTCTTGGGGTATTTGCTTTTTCGGTGAGCGTGGTGAGCATATTTTTGGGTTGTCATAGTTCGTGTATTACAGTATAATTGTGAATAGAGGTGGAATATTTATCAATGAATGAGTATTGCATTACTGAGGACAAAAATGATTTAAGGGGTATGATGAGTTTACTTACCAACTCATTAGGTTCTAAAACATGAGTTTTTGCTTAGTTCTTGAGTTGATTATTTGGATTTTATACCCTTTTTGATTTTTTTGTGTGAAGATTACTAAATATGAAGAAAGGAGAAAAACTCATAAAGAAGAAGGGAGTGAGAGTAAATTGGCGAGCCACAAGTGAAAACCGTTAAATGTCGTCAGCGTAATATCACCGCCCTCTCGAGGATTAATGCCACCAGCTAGCCGTGAAGTGCCAGCGGCGATTTGCCGGTCCAAGCCGAGAGAAAGCCATAAGTTCTGGAAAATAGCTTGAAGATTCGGCGGTTCACGTATTGGCACGGAAATGCCGGGGAACCGTCATGTCCACTAGAATTGAGTAAGGACTCGTAAAGATACCCGGCTCACTGATTGGAATCGTGAACCGTTCTGCCGATTCAAGAACGGTGCTCTGGAGGGTATAATCATCCAACACTAGGAAAGAGATAAAAAGTTCCCTACTTTTCAGATAATGAAATAAGAAAAAGCACTTTGTAACGGAGGAGAGGCGTATTTAAGTAGATAGAAATAGAGATATTGAGAGCGCAAAGGATATGTCATATCATTGTTTCTTAGCTATAGAACATTATCTTAGCTAGATTAGGGATATTTTGATTGGAAAATTTGTAGAAAGTACTCTGCTCTACTTCTTCTTTGTACTAGTAAGTTTCAGCTATTGTTGAAAATTATCTTGTGAATTTGTTTTTTCTACTCTTCCTATTAAATTCCATGAAGTTATCATGAATGCATTTCTGAATTTCTTAATAAGGAGTAGCTAAATCATTAACTAGAGATGTGTGATGATGAATACTTAATTACATTGGGTATTTCTAGAGTCGTCTTCATATTGTTCAATTAAGTGTAAATCTATTAGATTATCTTCAATATATAAAGGAAGATCCATTGATTATGATATGGTGCTAATTATTCTTGCTTGATTGTTGCTTGTAAAAGAATAATTAAATATTGTAAGAAAATTTAATGGTGCGTATGGATAAGAGATCGTGAAATTGGGATAGAAATAGATGAAATTGCATTCTCATTCCTTATTAGTAGTGCCAGCCAGCTAGAAATAATGAAGTTGCTAATCCAAATCAAATTGGGATGAGGTAAGTTGTGGCTAGAGTTTTGACAAAACTATAGTAAGAGGTAATTAGAAGGATGAAAGTTGTAATTACCTACTTCCCGAGATTATATATACTTGTCGAACTCGTAAGATGACCCGCCATATCCCTATCGAGTTAGTATTTCATCTAAACCGCACATCTAGTCTTTCACATTCTTGTTGACATCTTAGCCGATCTTACTATTTTATTTCACTAAATCACCCAATAAAATTCACCGCAAATTTCAACCCCCCTAATTTTATTTGTTTTTACATTAAATCTACGTGGTCCAAGCTAACGTCAATTTCTTAACCGACACTTGTAACTATCTTTCCCGCCCTCGTGAGATTCGTAATCGGCTGTCTTGCTGGGATTACTTGTTTGATACTTCGGCTATGTATATTCTTTTCATGAATGATATATTTTGGACGTTAATAAAACCCAAGAAGAAACTCCAATATCAAACTTTTCTCCAAAAAAAGTCTTCTTCTAACAAAATAACCTAAAAAGTATTTATACAAATAATTAGAAACCTCTCCTAAATTAACTGGAAAACCGATTAACTACCAATGCCTTCTCCTACAAATCATAAACTTGACTATACGAGCCAGCTTAACTCGTAAAATACCTAGATACCTAATTTTTACAGTGATGGGAGTTGGTATCAACTGCATAATGCTCCTATGAGTCGTACTTTCCTGTTGTGGTGTGAACCCGAGATTCTCGGCATACTCAATATTTCCACTAGTGTCTTGGTATGGATCAATTATTGCACTCTTTTTCCTTCTTTCGCATCTTTCAAATCCAACACCTTATTTTTCTTAAAACAAAGAAAAAGTTAAGGCCATATTCGTATAACATACCTAAGACCATGCATGTTTTTCAATTTTAAGCATCGCAAGTGCTATAAACCCACAACACATCTAGTATCTAGTTCAACTTGCAAGGTTCTCCAATACTTAGAAGTAAATTACATACCTCTATTTGAGATGATCGAAATCGGAACCGCATGAAACCGAACCAATTTCTTGAATGTACAATTTTGCTAACTTTTCTTATATGTAACTCCGAATTGGCAAAAATGCGTAATTTAGTTAGTCTCTGGTCAACAATGATCCAACTTAAGTCAAGCATGCCCAAGGTCTTCAAACACTAACCACAAAGTCCATCGCTACTCTCTTCCCACTTCCATTCTAGATTAGGCATCCTCTGTGTGTACTCATGTCTCTAGTACCGACACTTCACCATATGATAATTTAAACACTAGCCCATATGCTCTATGATATCATGCTTCATTCTACCCCTACCGCAGTGTTATTCATGTAACAATACATCGTGATGTATAGGGATACCAAACTCGTGAACCTTCTAACAAAGATTGGTCTTTAATCAAATCATCAACCCAGAAATATGTACACGCCATTTTTCAAGACACCTTCATGATCAATCAATACCTCTGTGGCCTCTCCTTGTAAGACCTTATCACAAATCTTTCTCAATTTAGCATCTTTGAATTTTGCCTCAATCTAATCTAGAAACAAAGACCTTGCCTCTAAACCGCCAACACGCCACCCACTCGACACTATAAGTCTAACAAAACCATTAACCAATTCCTAAACTTTCCTTCCACCTGCATATTTGGTAACCACTAAACAAGCTAAGACACCCATACTCTCCGACTACTTGCTCAGTGCATCTACCACCATATTGGCTTTACCTAAATGATATAGGATTATGACTTCATAGTCCTTAAGAAACTCCATCCATCTCCGTTGCCTCGTGTTAAGATCCTCTCGTGAACACGTGTTGCCAACTCGGCACCCAATGAATATCACAAATGCATACAATAAAGGTAATGTCTCCAAATTCTTAAAGCAAGCAACACTAATGCCAATTCCAAGTCATATGGTAGTACATCTCATACACCTTCAGCCGCCTGAAAAGCGTGATGCAATGACCTATTTAAGCGCCAATAAATGCACCCAAGCCTAATCACGAGGCATTATAATAAACTATAAAATACTTACCCTCCACCGGCAATGCTAGGATGAGGCTATAAAAGAAACATGTCTTGAGCTTTTAAAGCTCTCCTCACATTCATCAAACTAATGAAATGGCACATCTTTCTGAGTCAACTAGGTCAACCGAGATATAATAGAAGTGAAGCCCTTCTACAAACCAAATACAGAGGCCTTATACAACCACACAAAAGTATGAATTTCTATTACTAAAGTGGGACCAGAAAATTTTTCCGACCGCTCTACCTCCTACGTATCAACCATAAACCCTTCCTTTCTTTAAGATCACATGTCACAAAATGATACCGATGCCGCCCAAAATTCATACTTAGAAAATTTATCATATAATTGTTTTTCCATTAACAACGCCATAACAATCCTCGGATGATTCTCATGTTCCTCTTTACTCCTCAGTATACAAGAATTTCTCATCAATGAAGACACTATGAATGAATATAGGTAAGACTTAAATATCCTATTAATTAGACTCATAAAAGTAGTTGGAGCATTAGTAAGTTCCAAAACATGACTAAAAGCTCATAATGCTCATACTTGGTCCGGAAGGTCAAGCGAGGAATATCCTCGACATAAATCATTAGCCGGTGATAGCTCAACCTCAAATACATTTTTGAGAACATCAAGCTCCTTGAAGTTGATCCACCGTGTCATCTATCTCGGGAAGGGATACTTATTTCGAATGGTGACCTTGTTCAACTAACGCTAGTCGATGCACATTTGCATACTCTCATTTTTATTCTTAACAAATAAATACAAGAGTACCCTACCTATGGTGTCACCGACTAGTAAACCCTTTACTAAGTGATTCTTAAAGCTTTATATTAGCCCCTTCAACTATGCTGCTGCCATCTAATATGGCGTATCGGATATAGGCCGGGTTCTTAGCTCTATGTCTATGAAAAAGTTAATGTAGCGATTCGGTGGTATGCCCGGGCAAATCTCAGAAATAAATTAGAAACTCAATACAATTAGAACCAACTCTATTGGTTGGACCTTTGTACCTGACTCTCGGATATGTGCTGAACACGCTAAACACCCCTTCTCTACTAGCTTAACTCGAATGAACAATATAATTTACTTAGGTGTATGGCTACAACGCCCTTCTCCTCAGCGTCTAGACACCCTGTGCATCACTATAGTGACCTGCCTTGGCAATGATAGTCTTAATAGAATGACAAGGAAATAATCCAATGCATTCCCAAGATAACATCGAAATCCACCATATCTTAGATCACTAATCTACCTGAAGTTTTACACCAATGAATACCACCGAACAAACATGATAGACTCTATCAACAATCACGTAATCACTATCGTAGTATCAAGTACATCAAACACCAGGCTCAAGCCCACAGCCTAAATAAAGACACATACAGAAAAGCAGAATCAAGATCCAATAAAGTAGTAGCAATGAGGTCGCAAATAAAGATGGTACTTGTGATAACCACGTCTAAAGTCGCCGTGCCTCGCCCGATAAAGAATATAATCGAGCTTGGTGTCTATTTATAACTTGCTTCATGTGACGCGTACCACCCGTACGCTCCAACCACTACCTCTTCTAGCTGACTACCACATTTTCCAGATGGGGCTCCACTCTACTTGCTAAGTGGCTGCCCCATCCAAGCCGAGGGAGACTTCCTACCGAAAGGACTCCTCTCCCACCGTTGTAGCCAACACTCGAGCAAGCCTGATATGGCATAATCCGCCCAAACTCTCTAACCTCGGGACACCACTTCCGAATGTGACCATATTTGTAACATTCATGACGTAACTTGTTAATAATAAGCCTTTGAGTCTAAAGACTAAAGAGATAGGAGGAACCCCAAAGTCTAAATGCGCCACTCGTGCACTCACCGCATGTCCTGACATGTATGCTGATTTTCCATCACTGCACTTGATGGTCGTTGTTTTATGGCACCTTTCACATTTAAAACATGTGGAAAATGCTTCGGGTCTTAGTAAGCGATACTAGATAAGAGGTTCTTTTACTTTTGTTTAAGTGATATTAGGTTCGAGAGCCGGATTTGGAAAAGAAAGCAAAAGCATAAAATGGCTTTGTGTGTCACAATATGAGTCGTACCATCCCGGTACAAGCTTTACCTAACAACCGTAGAAAAACTTCTGAGAAAATGCACAAATGCAGAGCCAACATACAATAGGACCGTATGAGCCGTACTCAACTAGGTATGGGCCATAAGGGTCCTGATGAGACTGAAGATGTGCACATAAAGAAGAGTCACTAGACAATAGTACAGGAGTCATAATAACAATGCATGAATCGTAGTAATAGACTCAAAGGTGAAATTTAAAGGATCGATTCCTGGCATACTCATGGCACCCAGTAGATTGCATGGGTCATACCAAACATGGTACGAATAGTATGAACGAATTTATAGGAGAATTCTAATGATGCCAAGGACATGGTCTGCACCATGACAAACACCTATGCATTGTAATGACATTGTATGAGTCATACCAACTATAGTAATCGACATATCCAAAAGCTATCAAGCAAACCATGAGCACACTATGACTAGAGGTGATTCCAATGATAGAGTCCCCCACAAATTATGAAGGGATTTCATTAATTGTACAAATACCTGTCTTTTATTTTTCCTTAAAGAAAAATCGAGACTTTTTCATCAGACCATTGCTTCAGGGTTTCCTAACACTACTGGGAGAACAAACACATGAAAGCCTTCGATCTAGTTCATCATTGTGTTCTTGATTATTGATGTTTCTATTATGCAATTGATTATTAGTTTTTTCTTCCATCAATATTGTAAGTTTAATTTCCTTCTCTTAATTCTGATTTCTTGCTTACAAACATGAATAGATAAACCCTCCACAAACTGTGGTTGTGGAAACCATGGTGGAATAACAAACTAAATGGTTAACAAGCACAGAGTGATTCTAAACAAATATGGATGTTTGCATTATTCTTTATTCATGCTTAATATTTATTAACGGTGAACAATGTTAGGATTAGCTCATATTTTTTCTTTTCTTGAATCAGAGAAGTAGAGATTGGGGAAAGAGAATTACAAAAATCTTGAAAGTAATTTTCATTGAATAACTTGAGTCAAGGCCACAGAAAGTTGATTTGAAACTATTGATAAAGGATACCTCTAAAGCGCCTGCGAGACCTACCCCGTGATTTAGTATAGTCATCTAATGGGGCGACCGCCTGCTGGATGAACATAGTTTATCGGGCCTATAGGATAAGTATTGGGATAGATCACAAGTGTAATAACTAAACCTAGTTAAGATACCATGGGGAACATTTTCCCGCTAATTGCATAACTTTGATAACAAATACTCATTTCACAATATTGTCAGCTATTTATTTCTCTTAAAATCCCCTTTAAGAAATAATAGAACTAAAAGACTAAATACTTGCATTATTCTGTATCTTGACAATATTCCTGCTGATTGGACCCCCAACCTTAGTTGGGTTCTTAATTGATAATGTCTAGAGGTTATATTTCTTCGTAGCCGTAATTTGAGCATTATCAAAATGATGTCATTGTTGGGGAATATAGCTAGGATTGGATTAATTGCTTTAGTCAATTTTTGGTCTTTATTTCTTCATTTATGTTTTCTTTTGGTCTAATTTAACTCAAAGTTACTACTTGGTGAATGCCAAGTCCTCTGAGGAGTGGAAACCCCTAGTGCCAATTGACTAAGAACTACAAATGAGAAGAATGGATCATATGGAGACTCCCGAACAAACATGGAAGCTAGATTGGTGGTTGAAGCTCATCGAGCTAATGAGGGCCACGGGCAAAGTAGCTTGACAAGCTACTCTTCAAGAGGTAGGTGATGCCCACAAAGAGGTTGACAATGCTAGCCGTAATTTAAGGGGGAAGCATAGGTTGTAAAAACTACACTATTTCCATAGATATGCTCGTCACTTTGATGATGATGAGATCAGATATTGATGAAGCCGGATCAATAGAAGCTATTGTACCCCCACCTCTACCTCGGGGAAATTTTGATATCACTAGGACAATGATTCAGCTTAATATGAAGGGACTGCTTAGTGGTAATGCAACATGATGCAAATCTTCACTTGATGAATTTTTTAGGTATTTTCAGCGCTTACAAGTTTCTAAAGAACTCCAGATGCTATCGTGCTGGGCGGATTTTTCCATTCTCTCTAGCCGGTGCGGCTACCAATGGTTGTCGAAGTTGCCACTAGGATGTTGTAGCTCAAAGATGAGACTATAACTTCCAACGCCTTAAGATGGAGGCAATACCGCGAGACACATGGCCGGGGTTCAAGAAAAAGTTTACTAAGTGCCCAATCAGAAAATTCCCAATGAGAGCTTTGAGAAATATTTTGCTGTGTCTTTTGAACAACAACACTAAGGCCATGGCAAATACAGTGGTAGGTGGAGCAATGATGAGTCACTCTTGGGAGGAGTCAACAACCATACTGGGGACAGTGACTAAAACTAATGTAGCTTGGCTTACTGTAGAAGTTGGAGACGCCACGTGTACATATGCTATTGGGATGATCAAGGGAGCAACGTAGGAAAGAAAAGGGAGTATGATTAGGCTAACCCATATGGGGGACATCCACCGACCTACTCATGAAGTATATCATGGGATACAGAGCGTAAGGGAGAATGTACCGGAGCTCAAGGTCAAGCACTCTGGGTTTTAGCATTCTTATTCCGAGGACGGGCGCTTTTGGATAACCAAACATGGCGGGTTTTTAGGCTAACACCAAGGGTCATTGTCAGCTTGGCGCTGCGGCTCCAAAATTCAAGGTCGAAACTAATATAGGGGCAACTACAACATAGTCGGATATAGGTATAGATAGAGGATGAGAATGAGAAGCGTGATTGTGAGGAAGAACGATGGATACCATAATGATTGCACCGTCCTATATGTTCCTCCAAAGGCTCGTGGAGGGTGAGTCGTTAGATTAAGTGTATTGAGGTTTTCTTTGTTTAAATATTTTACTATTCGTACTTTCTCTATTTCGGTAATTTAGTCTTCTCGCTTATTTATAAGCCGAGCTTCGGGCCATGTTCATGCCACGGGTCGACTTGGAACCATTTAAGGTTCTAGCTTTCGTGTCTATATCCGAGCCTATGTTCGAGTCATGACAAACTTGGTATTAGAGAAAAGGTTCGTTGTGTCTCAGGGTGTTTGAAAGCCACATTAAATAGAGTCTTTTCATATGTATGAAGTGCACCATTCTTAAAGGACGAAGAGGCTACAAAACATTTGAGAAAATTTCCTTCTTTCATGATCTATGTTGTGCGATGAAGTATCTCTATCCTTCTAACTTGTGCTATACGCATTTGCAAAATCATGCCTCCATGACAGTTAATGTAAGAAAGAATGGAAATGGAAACGCCATGGTGAATGGCAATGGAGATGGGCACTGAAGAAGCCCCACCAACCCTAGGTGGATCATGTGCCCAAGCTTGGTCTTTAATGCCAAGTTTAGGGCAAACTTTTTATACATATTAGCTCAGGTTTTGACTCCGCTGTGTCAATCCGCCAGCAGGCCTACAACTCAGAATGTGGAGCGCAAAGAAGATTCGAGTTCTGATTTCTCAAGATGAATCCCCATAGTTCCTTGGATCGAGAGCAGATGAGGACCCATACGTGATCCCGGAGAGATATAGAAGATCACCTGGGACTATGGGAGTTATGGGAGAAGAGAGCCCGTGACTTATCCTCCTATCGCCGTAGAGAGCCGCTTATACTTGGTACCGTTAGTGAGGGATGGTAGAGTAGTGGGCACAATTCCCGTCACTGGGATGAGTTCATGACAACTTTCTAGCTGCATACTTCACCCTATAAGCCGAGGAAGGCAGCGCGGCGCGCTGAAAGTTCGCCAATTCTGCGCAGAAAAATGATATGATAGTTCAAGAGAGTATGTCTGGAGTTTACCAGGGCCAAGTCTAAGTATGCGCCAGAAATGGTGGTGCACGAGGGCCCAAAATGAAAAAATTTGTGTATGGAGTGTTCGACTCACTGGTCAAGGAGTGTAGGACGGTGGTGTACTAAACAATGACTAGACTTCTCTCAATTGATCATATATTCGTAGCGTATGGAGGCGTATCAAATGAAGGATAAGGAGAGAGAGGCCAAGAGAGCGAACGAGGCAAATATTGGAGCTTACCAAATATAGGCTGGCATCATCGCGTCTCTTCGTAGACCATTAGCTCTAGCACCCATTAGCTAGTGTACCATCTAGATCTCAACAGGAGGAGGGGAATGACATCAAGCTCCGTAGATCGAGGAGTGGTGTTAGGGAGAGCTCTAGTCTTCTATTTGGTGAAGAAGTGGCGAAGGTGAAGCACCAAGTGGGAGTTCTTAGCAGTGTTCGTGTGAATGTTTCTGTGTATGGGATGCCGGTCATATGCTCGTAGATTGTCCAAAATAGGTGTGGCCACGGGTGTAGGCCGAGACCCTACCACCAGCCTCAATAGCTCCACTAGCACGATCGCCTTATCCGGTGCATCCACTAGTATGGTGGTGGTCAAGATTAGGGAACATGTTTACGCCTCTTATGTCATCGAGCAGGAGGTCTCTCCAAACATATGGTCACCGGTATATTACGAGTACTTTAACTTGATATTTATGTATCAAGTAAATCCAGTGGTCTACCTTTATCTTTATTACCGACTATGTCATGGTAGTTTCAAAGTCTATCCCCAATCCTATCGAAGCCATTCCCGCCTTCACCCGCCTAAGTGACTTAGTTATAGCTCGATGGGTATAAGAAGAAATTTTCCTCTCACAATCTTCGTAAAGTACCTTTTTAGTATATTTAGTAGAGTTAGACATGACAAATTTTGATGTTATAATTGGCATAGATTAGTTACACGGCTATGCCTCGCAAATTGTAGAACTTGTCAGAGTTAAAGATTCCGTAAGCGCCTTAGTGCAAGGGTAGTTCAACTTTGTCGATAGGTCGCTTTATTTCCCTACCTTAAGGCTAGAAAGATAATTTCCCTAAGGGTTGTATTGCATCTAGTTCTAAGTTAAGGATGCTATGTGCTAGACCCCAACTCTCCGCTAGTTCCTAGCGTGTGAGTATCCGGAAGGTTGTTCCCATATGATTGTTGCACCCCAAAGACACGTAAGCATACGCGGTCGTCTAAGTAATACAATGGGTTGTTTTAAGAGCCTATTAACTCATAGAGACCGGACTAGACTTTTAATGAATTATCAAGTTCAAGTGCTATATTAAATTTCACAAGTTGTTGATTTTAGAGATTTTGGTAGTTTAAACCAAATCAACTGATGATCACAAAATAATCAAAAATAATAATAAGAAGCATCTAGAGTTAAGTGCCCGACAATCATGCAATGCTACACCAAATGGTTCAAGTATATGAAAAAGCTCCAATTATCGCCTTACCTGAAAGTTAAATGCAAAGATGTTCATGGTCTTTCGAGCCTCTAGACACAACAAACCAAGTCTCACACCTACATCGTTGAACAGGGGTGTGACATCCTAATTCATGAGCAATTACCAATGTGGATGTGATTTACGGGTTTATTCCTTGATTATGGACTTTCATCCCTCTAATCATTTAACCTAACTTAGCTTCACAAAACTCCTACTTCTACGAGTGGTGATGTTACAATTCTATGTCAGTGTCTACTATCATCTCGTTTAAAATAACCAAGAAGGCAAATTAGTATAATTTCTATCCTAATCGCGAATCCCATCGTAAAGAAAAGAACTTTCTCCCTACATTCTTTCATTCTAACCTAGGGTTACTCTTCCGAGCTTTTACCTAATCTTAACAAGTTTGTTTTCTACGGTGATCAAGCATAAAATTGTAATACCCCAAAATGCCTAAGTGTAGACCTGGAGATAAAATTGAAAACTGAAATTGGGAAAAGTATTGCAGAATAACGGGTGACCCAATGGATCGCTGTCTAAACCAATTTGTAGAACCGTTGGGGTGATTCGTGGATAGTATCTAGAGTGGGGCCACTAAGTAACGAACGATGTAACGACTCATTGTAGGAAACACGAGTCCTCGTTTGTAGCCGTGGTGGGAGATGGACTTTAGCATCCGGGAAGTAAAGGTCATCTAATGACCCGTCATGAGTGGGAATAAGGATCCGTTGTCTTGAGTCATGGTAGGGAACTCAATTTCCAAGAGACTTAACTGACGCACCATGATCCGGCTGGAGGAAACAATCAGTCGCTTTCGAATTGGCCAGGAGGAAGTTTAGAATTTTCGTGAGGGGCACCAATGATTGATAAGCAATGATCCGCTTTGACGGAATGATGACTCGTCCTGTTGATTCATGGTTTGAACTGGAAGAAAGACCCTGGGCAAAGCAGAGATGATGGGTCATACCACGAGTATCGTAGCTTCCAATGACTCATTGGTATGCTCGTTGGATTAATCCTAGAAATTTTTCAAATAAGTTTCATTAAGGGTATTTTTGACCTTTCTATGCTCTAAGGCCCTAAACAACGTCATTTTATGTATTTTTTCTCGAGTATGTTAAGATAGTCTAAGTCCCCCTAACCTGTTCATTCTCATGCATGCAAAACAGAGAATTCTAGAGAGAGATCAAGCACTATTCAAGATCTTCTATCAATTCATCCTCGGGCATCCAAGAACTCTCTAATCTAATCTTACCCAAGTATGTAATTCTCAATGGGTGTTTCCAATCACACCCATGTCCATCCTTTATTAGTTTATGAAATTCTACAAAAATCTCATGGGCTCTGGGAATTCAATTTTTAGAAAATCTAATGATTTGCTAATGGGCTTCTTATGATCTATGATTTACATCAAATTTTATGAATTTTGGATCAGCTTTTACAACTATTTTCGATTATTATAAATTATTGATTTTTTTTATTTTTTTTATTTTTTTTATTTTTTTTATTTTTTTTATTTTTTTTATTTTTTTTATTTTTTTTGATATTTATGAACCCATCATGATCTATGTTTTGAAATATGGGTTTATTCAAATAACCAACATGAATTGATGATTTACGTTATGTGCATGATTTCAAGTATGTATGAGCCTTATTTATGAACTATTGTTGATGAAAAAACACGGTTTCAAGTTACCCATGTTTATAAGCTCGTTTTCAATGTATTGAATATTGTAAAGCATAGAAAAGTATTGGGAAATGCCCATGATGATTAATGATTTACGTTTATGAAATGATTCTCATAATTTATCGATTTATGATGTTAAATAATTAAAGGGCCTTTGATTCTTGGATAATCATGTTTAATGGGGATCAACAAATGATGAATGTTTATTTTAGCCATGCATCTACATGGAATGATGTTATTGATTTATTTATGAGCCTATATGCATGTTTTTGGGAGCCGTGTCTAGCACCGAGCAACCCGACGTTCAAAGGACTACGCTAGTGTCTCATAACCACGTGCCACCATGGGTATATACGATATTCTAATGATAATGATCCCCTATTATGATATCACACATAATGCACGCCCTTCCCCGAAAGCGGCGCACGCCCACTGAGCTTTTCAGATAGTCAGCATCATGAAATACCTAACCATGATGGAGGGTGCTCTAAGCAGATGAGTCCTCCCATTGGTCCTCATGTTTTTTGTGCACTATTATGTTCAAGATATTGGCTCAAGTCATTTTATGAGAAGTTTCTCTTATGATTATGAAAATGAATGATTTATGAATTATTTGAAAATTGTGAGCCTTACATTATGTCATCATTTATTTTTATGATAAGGAGCATGATGACCTACTCTCATGATGTTTTATGAGTTTTCATGTATTTTAAATGTTTGTTTTAATTACCTTGCATACTCGGTACATTCCACGTACTGACTTCATACTTTCTATGTTGTATTATTTCATGATACAGGACCCGACTCTCAAGTTCATCCTCATCTATAGATCATCTCAACATTTTAACTCAGCTTATTGGGCGAGTCCTCATGTTTCAGGGCCATTTGATAGACATTTAGGTTATTTATGTTTCTCAGTACTTGGCCGGTTAGTTGGGGATGTTGTTCATCACCATCATATGTAGTAGAGGCTTTCTTGTGACAATATGTAGCACTCGGCTTGCGTTTATGTCTAGTGACTCCATGTTATGTTATGTTATGCTATGTTTTACGTTTCCGCTATGCCTTATGTTTAGTTTTTCACAAAGAGAATGAAGTTAGATGTATGTTATGCCATTGGTTACCCTAGTCTCTTGGGGTTCCTTGTCCTGTTACAACCTATTTCATGTTCGGGTCATGACAAAATAATAATAATTAAGATTGCAAGACAAAACAACAACTAAAACTCAAAACCAATGATTAATTCAAACATTTACATTCGGCATTATGTGGACTTAAACCCTAGAGGAAGGGTTTTAGCCACTCATGTTCATACAATTATTCAAAACATATTTAAAGTAGTACATAAAGAATGATAAAAGAGAATGAAAGTTTATGAACTCTAGGTAGAATTTCCTTGTTCCCTTTTGGTTCCTTTCCAGCCCAAAAAATATTTCGCATGTCGAAAAATATAACAACGCTTTTTTATTTATAGTAAGTGAAATTTTTGCAAAATTGGTCGCGCATGGAACTAATCCATGCCATGTTTGCCACGCAAGACGCCCTTGCATGGAGGCAACGCTGCAAGCCATCGATCTTGGCAGATGGCATGTCCTCACGTTGTACTAGTGAGCTGCCGCCGCCGTGGCGCGCCACCTGCTCGCACCGATGGAATGGCATGGCACAACCCGATGCGCAGCCTCCCGCCATGTCCTTGCACGCGAGATCATGCAGCGCGTTGCACGACACCTAGTGTGTCGCTTGCTCGGCATGTTACATTGGCAAATTTCACTCCTTATGTGGGTATCTTTCATGCTAATCCTCCGAAATTAATTTTGCGCTTCCTCCCTAAGACTTAACCATCATATTTAGTCCCTCCTAATCATTTTTCACCTGGCTAAAAAACAAAGGCTAATCATGTTTGTTAGTTCGCACACAATTAAACATAAATACATGAGAATGTAATCATATACATTAACAAACATGACTAAATTAAGATATAAAATAGTACTTGGACACTTCATTATGCCCAAGATCACTACCCCACACTTAAAGTGTTGTTCATCCTCGAAAAACTCTATTACATCTCATGCATACAAAGGATTTTACATTAACTAATTGAAGTAAGACAACTCAACATAAGGCCACCAATGCATTGGCTCCTATAGCAAGTTTAAGATAGCACATGCAATATATACCCACTCCAAATCACACACTATGTGAAGACTTCCTTTAATCTCAAGGATTGACTCTCAAACTCAGCAAACGCATGCAATTTAACCTAAGAGATACGAAATGAATTTATCCTTCATCGAGCATGTGCCCTCAAAAAAGAGAGATACCCATGCTTTTCACTTGTAAGTTTTCACATTGTAACATGTCTGGGTATATGAATAAAATTCAAACCTCACTACAAAAATTCGCTACGCAATATGTAATTGACCCATAAGCTTGCTCTTTAGTGTATTACTCACTAATCATGTAGGATTTATTGGGTTGTAATATAAGCTAAAGGATAGGTAGATACTATTCTGGCCAACAATAGTGACTATCTTCCTTAAGCGCTTTTAATACATCACAATTTCATTATGGACATTCCTTTCTTTTACTTCACTCTATTCCTTTCACTCTTCAATTTCCTCTTCTTTCCCCATTTCTTTAAGAATACTTAGCTTATTAGTAAGGAGTACTTAAGCAACTTTTTTCTTCCTTGTTCTCTTATTTCCCTACCAATACTTACGTGGCTTTTAAATTGTGTGTACCTCGGTCGCTTTTCAACTTCCACAACCACTATTTTCCTCTTTTTTCTCAACTCCAACTCCTTAACTCTTTTGCTTTTCACTTAAGCTTGTGGAGTTTTGGATAAAATTCACAAAGCCACGTAAAGAAGGGGGTTAGCTTTTATTGTGCTAGCAAAGAATAGGCTAAATGCTCAAATGTGGCTAATCGATTTATTATCTGCAGGTAAAGTGAGGGATAAAAAATTAGGCTCATTCAAAGAAATGCATTAATCATCTCCTTCCATCGACATCCCTTATCTCATTTTGTATACAAACCAGGAAATTTCTAGACACTACACAATAAAATGAAATATTCAACAAAACATAAAAATACTTTAGATATTTTTTTACTGAAGCCATGGACTTGACACATTTTTTAAAAAAAATAAAAAATTCAAAATTAAGCTTTAAGCATACATAGTCATAATCGAGACCCGAGGTGTTCGAAACAAAGTTATACAAACTTGTAAACATGCATCTCGGCTTAACACCACTTGCATCTAACAATAATGTATAGCACTCAACAAGAATATCAAGTTATCAATCACCTAAGGGCTCAAAAAAACTATTGACTACTTTTCCTCAAGACTATTGTCATCCATCCATCACGAAAAGTCCCTAACTATGACTAAAACCATTATGTAAAAATAAATAAAAATTTTATTTTCGCTCAAAGTGCCATCCTTCTAAAAGAACCGACAAGAAAACTTCAAGGGGTGGGTGAATCGTGCTCAATTCAAACTTTTCCAATGTAAACAAAAGATTCCCAAAGACCTCATCTTCACCCGAAATAACTTAGCACAAAATTTGAAATTTCCTCACCCAACACTTAAATTATGCTATGTCCCCAAAGCATCAAATAAAAATTAACACAAGGGTGAGAAATACTCTTGGAGGCCTCTAGGCCTAGCTAACAATATGTTTTTCTTCATTTTTGATGACGTGGGTCATTGACCCCACACTCATATTTTTGTCATGCTCCTTAGCTTTCACGTCCATGGGTACTGCACTTCCCATGAATTGCATTTCAATCAACACAACAACAATAACAAGTGAAAAATAACTGCACTCAAAACAAACTGAAAAAAAAAGTGTACCTATGGTATTCTGCACGTGGCTCCGGCGCTGCCCGATTTTTTACATCACCGTACCATGTGGATTATCTCCAGCCACATATCCTCAAACATGTGTTTCCTCGACGAAACCATCTTTTCCTCTATTTGTTCTTAGAGATAAAATCCTCCACTCTGTCCCTCTTGTATTTCATCATCTTCATCAATTCCTTCCCCATCGACTGGCTGAAGTGTCAATATCTCTTGCAACAAAGGGGACCCATGGAGTTTACCACTCCACACTTAGGCATCTAAAAACACACCGATCATACAAAGATCTCTCGTACCGGTGTACGGGTTGATTGGGTAGACTCTCAAGAGCTCTTTCTTCATCATTAACCCTCATTTTGAGATTACGCCGCTCTCACATTTATGATAGCTCCTCCCCTTTTGCCAAGAATGGTCGCCCTGTGATCGTGGTTACCTTGTCATAAACTTTAAAATCATCAATTATGAGCTGTAGGTATAACTAAATTTACCGACTTGATGAGAAGGTCAAGCCGATTATTCCTCCGGCGCTAATGTTGACTTGTCTCCGCGCCTACGTCATTAATTTTGAAATTCCCGCTTCCCAATCCTGGTGTTAAACGAGATAAGGTCATTAAATTGGATCGCTGCCCTCAACAAGGAGCTCCTTACAATGTTAGCTTCACTAATTTGTAGCGGGGAGTGATGAAACTCCCTAGACCTTAAGCTTTTTCTCGCATCTTTCTCATCACCTTGTAGCCGCATTCCGCAAGTGCCACCGTCCGGGACATCCACCAACCTCACTTTGTTGGCCACCACATCTTTAAGTATTTTGCATACTTTGGAATCCCATACAAGACATCAAGTAAAGTCAAATTGATATGAAGTTCTTTGAAAAGAATGTTAACCGCTTAAACATTCTTCCTTCTCGCTTCGAGAGCTCAAGTGAATGGTGGTGGTGATCTCTCGTGCCGGCTGCATTGATGATTGTGCACTATGGTTTGCAAGACTTCTTATCTTCTTTTTCCACCGATGGACCCTATCCGAATAGCTATGGACTTAATCCTAATTTCTCTTTCATTAGCGGTGCACGCCCAACCGCTTGCCACTCTTAAGATCGATGGTGCCGACCTATCGTGGGTTTGTATATGTACACAGTAATCCTCCTTAGGTTCGGTATGTTGAGTGGCACCGCCATCTAACCCATCTATTTCCCTCGATTCGGTTGTCATCTCACGATTTTTCAAATCAAGCCATCCTTACCGATTGTCTACTAGTTTGGTCTAAGTAACCATGATTTTCCGCAACATCTCCTCAATGTTGCCGTTGCTTGATTGACCATTGTTTTGCATTTTTTACCGTTTCGACCGCCGCGAGGCCGCGGTAGTTCGACTCGATTGCAAAGTTCGTGACGCCGCTAATATTTGTTGTATGTGTTCCCATAATTTCGACTGTTTCTTTGCACATTACCTACAAAAAATTGACTGACTCTGGATTTGCCCGTAAATTCCACATTGCGTCCATTGTTACCATCTCACACCGCCTAGGAACTTTCACAATTGCATTAACCCTTGCCCTCGTGGGTCGGTTTATACCGCTTCGAATTGAGTCATCATTTGGTATTGTGTTGATGCCAACTATGTTGCCAAGGCATTGACATTGTCTACCTCTATCGCCCTTGTCATTTTTTGTTCTCCGATGATTCGCTATGACACTCGGATTCCTTTGAGAAATTATGTTCAGCCCAGTGTATAGTTCATCATATGTCTTCCAGTGGCTTGTTCAACGATGCGAGTCTAACAAGATTTTCGGGGACAAGGGGTGTGTAATTTCCACAAAGGCGCGTGGGTAACACCTCATTGGATTATTGGTGACGGGGGCAAATGTAAATGACTTGAATCTCTCCCAAGTCAAATATAAATTCTCCTCTAGTCGCCGTTCAAACTTAAATTTCACTTATGAGTTTGGCAATTTTACCTAAAGGAAAGAATCGATGAGGAACTTCCTTTCTAGGTCATCCCAAGAAGTAATGGAATTCAAGGGCTCACCAACCACCTTATCGCCTCTCCCCCAACAAGTTGAAAATGGGAAGAGGATGATTCAAACATAGCCGCTGACACTCCAATAGGGAAAAATTGTCACTAATCTCTAGAAAGTTCTGTAAGTGTTATTGTGTATCCTCATTTGTAATTCCAGTGAACTAGCCACTAGAATGTAACAAATGCGACCTTGTTCTTTTTAAGCTCAAAGTTTCCTTCTGCTCCGGCTTGCGAATACCGGAGGATACCGGGAGTCACATTCATCACTAGTGGAATTGCCACTTCGCAAACCGGTCGGGCTACCATTGGTTCGTGCAATGTACTCAGCCTACACAACCGGTGGATGTTGTTGTAACTGCTCCTGCAAGCCCTTCAACTTCGCTCTAGAGTTTCCTGAGCAAATGTAATTGGCATTCAGGCTCCAAAGCAGTTTCCACCCGCCTCTCAATTCCTTGCCGCTTCTACAAGGACAATAAGGTACCTACAATAGAGCATACTAAGAAAGTTTTTCAACACTTACGGAAAATAAAATTACACAAAAATATATGTTCACAATGTCGCCATTCCCAAGAATGGCACAAAAATCTTGTCAGTGCCTCCCGGCCATGAAACGCAGCATACGCATTATCCAAGTAATACAAAGGGCTCTTTAAGAGCTTCTGATGTCGAACCCACAGTGGACTGAATAACTCATCGAATTAACAAGTTCAAGTTCTATATTAAATTTCACAAGTTTGATTGTGTCATTTCATCAAGCTTAACTAAATCTAATTGATGATCACAAAAATAACGGAAACAATAACAAGTAAGCATCTAGAGTTAAGGCCCGACAATCATGAAATGCTACAATTCCAAATGGTTCAAGTATATGAAATTCAATTGTTATCTCACAATTGAAAGTTAATATGCAAAAAGGTTCATGGTCTTTCGAGCCTCTTAAGAACAACAAACTAGTGTCACACCTACATTATTTAGGCTATGCGATATGACGTCCTAATTTTTTAGCACCAGCAATGTGATGTGTTTTTACGGGGTTTGATTCCTAGATTATGGACTTTTGTACTCTTAATAATTTAAGTTAACTTAGCTTCACAACTACTTTACGAGTGGTGATGTTACACCTAAGTTGCGATTGTCCAAATTTATCGTCCCATTTAATTAACCAAGTAAAGCAAATTAGGTATAATTTCTATCCTAACCGTGAATCCTATCTAAAGACAAGAACTCTGCTCCATGCATTCTTGCGTTCTAACCTAGGGTTACTCTTTCGAGCTTTTGCCTAAGCTTAACAAGATTGTTTTCATGGTGATCAAGCATTAAAAAAATAATAATATACGAAAGACAAAAATAAGTAAAACTCAAATCAATGATGAATTCAAATATTTACATTCATAGCATGTGGCCTCAACCCTGAGGAAATGGTTTTAGCCACTTATGTTCGTACAATTACTCAAAAATATATTTAAAGTAAAGTAATTATAAGAATGGTAAAAGAGAATGAAACTTTATGAGCCTTAGGTAGAGTTTCCTTCATCCCCCCTGCTCCTTTTCCCGCTTTCTTCAAAATATATCGAGGGGCTCTCAAACATAACCCGCATCAATCTTGTAGTGGTGAAATTTTGCAAAATTAGCCAAAGGAATTGCTCCCTACCACGCCGCCTATAATGCAACACTACCATGGCAACAAGGCAACACCTGCAGTTTACCTGGATCTCAAAGCATGGAAAGTCTTCGTGTTGCATAGTATCGTCACCTCCGCGGTGGCACGCCACTTGTCGTGCTGATTGAAAGGTATGGCATGGCCTCGGACGCGTTGTGCCTCTTTCATTGGCATGTCCTTGCGTGCGCACACTTTGCAGTGGCACGCGCGCCAGTGTGCCGTTTGCTCGGCAAGTGCACGCTCGGCATGTGCAGCCCACTCCTTGTGCTATTCCTCATGCGAATCCTTCAAAATTAATTTCGCGTCTCTCAAGCCTTTAACCATTATATTTAGTCCCTCCTAAGCATTTTACACCTATAAACATAGGCTAATCATGGGTTAGTCCTAGCATACAATTAAACATAAATAGATGAGAATGTAATCGTATACACTAACAAACATGAATAAATTAAGATATAAAATATTACTTGGGCACATAATTATGCCCAAGATTAATGATTTGTTTGAGTCCTCCCGAGTGTGAGATCGACTTTGGTATTGACTTTTTCCCGATACACCGCCATATCTATTCCTTTATAAATGGCTACACTGCGCTCAAAGAGTTGAAAGAATAGTTGAAGGTTCTCCTAGAAAATAGTTTCATTAGACCTATAAAACCCCACGTGGTGCACCGTCTCTCTGCTCGTAAGAAGGATGGATCTTCGTATGTTCATCACTACCAAAGAAGCAACAAGGCTGCAACCAAGAACTAATATCCTCCTGTGAATGATAAATATTTGACCAACTTCAGTGCTAACTACTCAAATATAGAAAGACTCTCAAGTCTGGTTATCACTGACAGATTTAAGGAGAGTTACATCCCGAAGATAGCCTTCTAGACTTGGTATGGTAACTATGAGTTTGTAGTTACGCTTTTGGACATGAATAATTCTCGCAATTTATGGATTTGATAAATAGGGTGTTCAAGCCATATTTGGGCATGTTCATGATTTTGTTCATAGATGACATTCTTATATACTCTCGGAGCAAGAAGGAACATATCGCTCATTTGAGGATTGTGCTACGTACTCTTATGATTGCTAGTTGTTTGCTAAATTTAGCAAGCATGAGTTTTGGATGAAGTAAGTAGCACTTTTGGGCCATGTGGTGTCAAGTGGGGCATGTGATGACAAAAGATAGCTATAAAGAATTTGCCTAGTCCAATAGCCCTTTGGATATCGAAGCTAGGTTTAGCCGGGTTACCATGTATCGTTCAAGCCAGGGATTTTCATCCATTGCAAAAGACCATTGACTAAGTTGACCGTAGAAAAAGTAAAATTTCATGTAAAGGGCTCAATGCATGTGAGAAGACATTTCAAGAACTAAAGTCTTGGATCACTTTAGACCCAGTATTGACTCTACCTCGAGGTACAGATGGATTTGTGGTGTATTATGATGTTAAGGTTAATCTCCTTGTTGTGTATTGATGCAAAGATATAGGTTATTACGTATGCCTCTAGATCACTTTTAAGATTCATAAGAAGAATTACCTGAGGATAATGACCCCAGAATTGGTAGTAGTTGTATTTTCATTAAAGATTTGGAGGCACTATTTGTATGGAGGTACGTGACGTGTTCACTGACCACAAGAGTCTTCGTATGCTTACTTAAGGACCCGAATTTGCGATAAAGGAGGTGGTTAGAGCTTTACAAGGACTATGACATGAGTGTCCTTTATCATCCTAATAAGCCTCAATGGTGGCGGATGCCTTTAGCAAAGCGACCATGGAGAGTGTTTCTCATGTGGAAGATGGAAGAAAGTGTTAGCGGCGATGTCCACAAGCTCGTCGATTAGGTGTTCGCCTTGTTGATTCAATGGATGGTGGTATCGTTGTTCAGAATGGCTCGAAATCTCTTTTGGTGACCGAGGTCAAGGCTAGACAAGATGAGGGTCCTATCTGGTAAAGTTGAAGGAAGTTCTGTAATCGAAGGTGAGGTCTTCTCCTAAGCGGGGAGAAGTGTACTTCATTACCAAGGTCATTTCACAGAGCCGAGTTGATGACTTCGAGGGGAACAACATATTGGATGAGGCTCATGGTTCTCGATATTCTATACATCTAGGTGTGACCAAGATGTACCGTGACCTACGGTAAGTTTATTGGCGGAATGGAAGTGCAATATTATCATAGCAACAGTTTGTGGTTAAGTGTCCGAACTATCAATAAGTGGTGCTGGAATAAAAAGATTAGGAAGGCAAGGTGCTACCGGACATCGTGATCCCCACTTGGAAGTGGGAAGATATCTCTATCACAAGGTTGCCTCTGGCTACACACAACAATATGACTCTATTTGGGTGATTGTGATAGGTTTACTAAAGCAACCCATTTTCTACCTGCCTAACCACCTAATTCCAAGAAAAGATTACGCTAAATTGTATATTTTGAGGAGTTAGTTCAATTGCATTGTGTTCTCTTTTGTCAATCATATCAGATAGGGGTACAGCCTACCACAATTTTGGAAGTCATTTTACAAGTGGACTTGGTACTCAGGTTAATCTTAGCACAACTTTTCACCCGCAGACAATGACCAAAGCCGAGCGAACCATTCGTACTTCGAGGATATGTTGAGAATATGTGTGATTGACTTCAAATAAGTTGGAATGATTAGTTGTCTCTTATCAAGTTTTCTTACAACAACAATACCACTCAAAACGATTCAAATGGTTCCATTTAAGGCTCTTTATGGGCGTAGGTGTAGGTCACCATTGGGTTTGGAAGTAGGTAAAGCTACGTTGATAGGCCAAATTCCGTAATGAGGCTACGGAGAAAGTTTAGCTTATAAGGGCGTTCAAAACAAATGTAGTCGCCGGAAGTCCTATGCGATGTGAGAAGGAGAGAACTTAAATTTGAAGTTGATGATTGAGTGATGAGTTCGAAAAGAAAGGAAATCTCGCCCCGATACGTTGCCCGTACAGATTGTGACACGTGTTGGAAAGGTGGCCTATGAGTTGAGATGCCCTCAAAGTTGGCTTCAGTACACCTAGTTTTCCATGTATCTCTCTTAAAGAAGTGGATTGGTGATCCCGCATTGATTGTTTCTTGCAGAGAGAGTATTGGTGTGAATGATAACCTTAGATATGAAGAGGTTCTCGGTTAAAACTTGCATCATCGATCCTTGGAGGTCATGCATATGATGGCCGAATACCTCGGGACCTTCCTTCCTACCCAGCCTTCCATCTTTGAGGTACCCAGCTTCTCCTTAGTGCTCTATTCGCTCGTGTTTAGTTCATATTCTATGTTTCCCTTTATGTCAATGCATGTATGTGAGATTCATAAATTCAGCTTTATACTACATTTCAATCTGAGTCAGCCTTCCCGTCGCCAGCTTTAGATAGTTAGTATTTGGATGGTAGTTCCTTTCCCAGCTTATTCAAGATATTTTACCCATATTCGAGGATGAATGTTCCCAAGGGAAGATATTATAATACCCCAAAGGTTCCTAAGACTAGACTTGAAAATTGAAAGGAGGAATCACCTTAGAAACGACTCATGGTACGAGTCAAAGGGGGAAGGCTAACGTCGTGATCGCTCGTGGTTAGAAATCTTCAAAGGAAAAGTTGATAGCAACAAGTCTAGTAACGACTCGCAGGACATAGTAACGTTTCCTAGATTGGAGTCGTTGCTTGGTTCAAGACTATCATGACGTAAGGTACGAGTCATGACACGATTCATTGTGAGAAACCACCTGACGTGGTAAGGAATCGTTGGTTTGATCTGTGTATGAAAATTTGGAAGCTATGGGTCAAGGTACGGTCTGCTAGAGGAACAACCAACCATTACCACACCGTAGGAAAGAAAGCAAGAAATTTTCCTGGCACTGGTAATGTATCGTCCAACAACTCGTGGGATAGTGGTATTTAGTCATTGTGTGACCCGTAGAAAACTCCAAAACCCAAGGATGAAGAAGTGGCAACAATGGAGGGAATCCACGAAGTCGCGGTATTAGGGTACGACTCGTGTGAGTCGCCGCTCGGAGCAGCGAGCGCTTTTCTCGCCACTTAATAAGGGAATTTCCATACCTAAGCTCCTAAGCCCTAAACACGTCGTTAAGCTCAATTAGAAGGATTTTAAGATGGTTTAGCCTATTGTTCACTCCCAATCTCACACGCACGTACACATAGTCGTACAAGTAATAAAGTGGCTTTATTTCAAGCCAAGTATCGAACCCACAAGACTATAATATAGTAATTTTTCTTTAAGTGTTTAGTATACGCAATTTTTATACAAGGCACAAACGTAACAAATGGTGAATTTTTCAATAATACTTGTTAATGTAACTTTAAGTGAAAAGATTGTAAATTATAATCTCGAACAATAGCACGAACAAGCTAAGGTTAACGAAAAACATGCATATGTAATTTACCGATTAAATTTCGCCTAACACTTCTCCTGTGAGTTGGTCGTAATTATTAACCAATGGATCCTGCCTTTCGAACTCGCTCAATTAAAGAATAATGAGACATACATTACACATTTCGTAATGCAAACACTTCATTCTAGAAATACACAACAAATTCCATAGATGACCAAATATGACATGTATATATTTCTATTCTAAATGTGAATCTTCTCTTAATTCCTCAACCAAGACAAGAACATATCCTACAAATTACTCCATTCAATTAATCTTCCTTTCGGAAATAAAACCTGAATTCTGGGATTTACATTAACAATGGCCAAGCATTAATGTAGTGAGTAAGAATTAGTAGAACAACCAAGCAGTAGAAGATAAAACCTAAAATTACATACTACCGCAATCATCCCGAACCTCACCAAAGGTGAATTAGCCACTCAATTTTGAATTAAACATCTTCAAACAACTAGAAATCGTACAAGCAATTGAAATTAAAGAGAAAAGAAAGAAAATTAACCCAAGAACTTCTTCTACCAACCGCCCGATACCCATGTTCTACTTTAAATCAAGATAATATCAAAAATAAAACCTAAGTGTGCTATTCATACAAGAGGGAAATTTCCAAAAAAAATTGGCAACGTGGCACGTAGGGTATCGCTGAGCACGCTCCGTGCCACGGCCTGTGCCCAAGTGAGTTTCACCGGAACTTGGGTGCTCTGACATTATCTTCGCCAGGCACAGCGGTATCGCGAGCCTCAGCCTCCGTGCCACGTACGTAACGCGCACCTTCAATGGAATCCAGAGCAGCCTAAACCCCTCACCGTGTCACCGAAGTGAACACGAAGCATGGGCTCCTGTGACACGGCAAGCCATCGTGCACCTTCACCGGAATGCAAGCACAAATTTCACTCTAGGTAGAATGCCTCCCGCGATGGTGGCATGATACGGCCCTATCGTGGAGCATCAATTTTTAGCATTTTCTGCCGACTTCCGAGTTTTGCTTCCGAGTCCATTCTCCACTTCACCAACTTGTAGATTAGTTCCCAAAATTCATTCTAACTGCAAAAAATAACTAATCATGTTAGTATAAATCCACATTTAAAAGATATAATGTACACATAAAAGTAGATAAACAAATCAAAATTAAGTAATCAAAGTATCACTTGGGTATGCAATTATGCCCAAGATCACCTACTCCCACACTTAAAGCCTTGTTCGTCCTCGAACAACCCCTTTCACATCTCATGTAATTCAAGACTCACGCATAGCTAATTTTAGCATGACAATTCAAGCTATGGCTATGAGGATTATTTAAGATAGCAAGTTAAAAATAAGGCATGCATGATTTCATCATTAAAATGAATTACAACTATATTAAGACTTCCTAACTTCAAGAATCAAACTAATCTTAGCAAAACTCGCAAATCAACCAAACATCAAGAATTCCACATGGAATGTTATTCTCATTAAACATGTGTCTCACAACACAAGATAGCTCCCCCATTTTACTTCCAAAAGAATTTCAAATCACAAAAGGTATGGGCATATGAGTAAAAGTACTTCACTCTCTCAAAGAATTCAATATGGCATCATGTAGTGAACCATAAGCTTTCCTTAGTGTTTACTCCACTAATTTAACGATGTATGAACGTAAGATCAAGTAGGACTTAATGGGTTGTACCGTAAGCTAAGGGACGGGTACGTACTATTCTAGCCGCACAGTGACTATCTTCCCCAAGCGCTTTTAATACATCCACATTCATTAAAGACATCTCCTCTATACTTCTTCCTCACTCTTCTCACTCTTGAATATTCTCTTTTTGTTCCCATTTCTTTGCTAATACTCGGGCTTACTAGTAAAGCGTATTTACAAATTTTTCATTTACTTTCGATTTCTTACCAATAATCAATCATTTTCAAACAAGTGCACCTTTTGTCCTTTTCAACTTTCACAACTTCTACTTTCCTTCTATTTCACGCTTCTTACTCCTTCACTCTTTGGAATTTTTCACTTAAGCGCTTCGGAGTTTTGGATCAAATTCATGGCTAATGAAAGAAAAGGATGCTTATGTTAATTATCAAAGAATAGGCTTAAGGCTCAATCAGGCTAACCAGGATTTAAACTTTCAAGGTAGGTAAGATAGAGGATAAAGTTTAGGTTCATTCAAAGAAATGCCTACATCCTCTCTATTCCACATCCTTCATTTCGCTTTTATATACAAACCAGACAAGTTCTATGTACTTCACAATAGCATGGAATATTAGAAAAACCTCACACTCACCGCACATGCACATGCTCAATTCAAGACATATTCGCAAACTTCAATCCGCCACTATGTAAGAATTAAAAAATTAAGCTTTAATGACATCGAGTTGAATTCTAGAGCCTAGGTACCTAACATGTTTAACACACTTGCATGCTCTTCCATCCTAATCACATTTGCATCTTACAATATAGCACATAACAAGAATGTCGAACTATTAATTAGCTATGTGTTCAAAGAAATCAACCCACCACTAAATTTCCCTTGCAAGACTTCGGCCGTCATCCATCCATCATAGGGAACGCCCTATCTAAGACTTCGCTGAAAGGGACTATTCTAAAAAGCACCGAAAATAAAACCGAGAAACCCAAATAAAAAATAGAAAATAAAGTAAAAAATAAAAATAGCAAATAACTTACACAAATAACTACTTAACAATTTATTACAATTACATCACCAGCACCAACACACAAAAGCATCAACAACATAACACGAAGCACAATGTCACACATTAAATAGCCACAAAAGCACACGCACACATCACAAACCTTACTACACCGGCACCTACCATCTCCACCCCACACTTAGTCGGAAACATTCCTTAGTGTCTACATATCCCTCAATTAAAACAAAGTTTGGGTGGTGTAACCGCTAATCAATAAAAATGTTCAATCTCCTCATCAATGCTAGTGCCTCATCTCCAAGATCATAATCGTCCCCTTCGTCCTCGACTCAATATATAAGTCATCCCGGCGCTAGTTTCCTCACGGCAGGGACGTCGTCATCAACCGGTTCTACAAATGCGGGCCCAACTCGCATAGCAAAGCTCTGTGGAATGCTCATTAAAATGGATAATCCATGTCCAAACCGCCACACCATCCTCCGTATGTGCCTTCCACCAATGCGCAGTTGTAGCATCATCCATACTCCGGGCCACGATTGTCGCCCAGCATGTCGCCGACGAGTGTAAGCACTGCCCAATGTGGTATCGTGCCTTTGTCTTAGTGGACATCCAAAGCACACGGCCAAGTTAAGGAATGTAGTCCGTGGCCTCTTCAATACCATGCCCCTGAGGAAAGCAAGGAGAAGACCACACCAAAACCATACCGATGCCCTTGATGAAGCATGGCTTTCTTCATGGCGGAAATAATCACCACTCCAACATTTATCTCCAAATTTTCATAAATGCATACACCAAACAAACTCTATCCGGGTGACACATGTGCACCCCCGGATCGTGTGTGGGCGCTACTATCTCAACAAGATCTCGCTTTCTCTCAAGCCTATTTGGGAGTATGGTAATGTCTCTGTGATATCTCTTCCTAGGACGACTCCACCAAGCTATTGATCGTTCTCCACATAAAAAGTGGGTCCGAGCATCTCGCATATGGTGGGAGTTGATATTCCGCCGGCGGAGGACATGTGCGTCTCGTGTCCAAGGCCCCTAAACAGAGCTGATGTTGCGATTAAAAGTAACCACTCGTCCTCTCGATATTAACTCGTGTGGCTACGCATGGTGGAATTTCCAATTAGCGTAGAATTCCTTATGAGATGGAGATTGCACTCGGGTTCTTCAAAGATTAAGTTTAACCCAATGTTGTTGATCCGGTGTAGGATTCTCGGAATTCTTGAGCTAGTGGTTCCCGTTATTTGTTCATCTAGGAAATACTTGGTTTCTTGTGTTTGGCGTACTATTTTTTCATCATCTCAGACCCATCGTGTTCCATATTTGCCTACGTCGCCCTTGGAAATCAGGGGTGCCGCGGCACCGTCGCCCCAATTCTAAGTCTTTTTCTGCTGGCGCCGTGATGTGGATGCGCCTTTCCTTTGGTTCTTGTCTTCCGACATTTGTCTTATCCATCAAAAGCATATATTTCAAATGTCATTCATGGTATAGTTGGCTGCACTACTAAGGTCGGGGCTTTCTAAATTGATCACCCCACACTTAGTCGTTAGTCAGTCAATACAATTCAACAAGAACAACATAATTTCGCCTTGTTTCCCAAAAGGTTTAGTGCATTCATAAAAGTCGATGGAAAAATTTCATTGTACTACTCAGACTTCATACAATGCATTATGAAAGTTCATCCATCCATTCATTTTACAAACTCATGAGAAATTCTCAAGTCAGTGTACGTAAAAACCTATGGGATTTTCCTACTGTTCCCAAAATCAATCTTCAACCATAACATAATCCAAGTTTAAGAAAAAGTTTTTTTCAACTCCAACAACATGCATAAACAAAACATTCGTATTTCTACTCCTTTTCTTCTTTTCCCGCAACTAAATTTCTCACCCTAGTTATTAACAATGTAAGATTTTCATCATTAAATTATGTAATTATTGAGTTCATTACACAAATATTAGCATAAATCAAATATCTATCCATGACCCAATAAATTACACATCTTATTAATAACTTTAGGAAAATTTTCATCAAAGAAAACATGTTCAAGAATCTAAATACGCAGCAAGAATGAGAAAATAGAGAACATACCTTTGCTTGAAGAGTTTTAAGTAAGAATTGAAGAAATTTCCTAAATTTAGGGCGGGTGGCACGTAGAGGGAGAAGGGGGATTGGGAGTTTTATCGCGGAGGGTTCGTGCAAAATGTGGAAAATCGTGTTTTGGGGTTAAAAGGGCTTCGAGCGTGTCAACCTCGTTTCGAACTCACCTGACAGCGAAATTGGCCTCAACGTGTCACCGAGGCCAACGCTGGCGGTATCGCATGACACTGAGAGTCGGCCACTGCAGGCTCACCGAAATTCGCGACAAACTCCTGGTTGCTTCAACGTATCACGGAGGGTAACGCGAGGTCATCCTCCGTGACACCGGGCCAACGCGTGGCTCACCGTTTGCCCAAATTTTCACTTTTTACCTTTTATTTTCCACTTGCGATTTTTGTATTTTTTCCCTCCATATTTCGAAAATCATCAAACAATAACTGCAAAGAGAGGGTTCCAAGGCTCCCCACCCAAGGCCAAACTTCTTTTTTTTCTTTTCTCTTTTTTCTTTTTTTTTTCTTGTTCCTAACTAGTCTAGCATTACATCCACGGGGTTCCCCGTGCGCCGCCCGGTTTACCGTCGCCTCGATGCTTGGCATCTCATTCATCTACTAAAGTGACAGATGTCTTCTCTCGATTAACCTCTTCACCCTTAAAGAGTTCTTACACCTCGCCCATTCACCAAAAACGTGTCACTTTTATCCTCTTGCCACACCAACCCACCTGCAAGGGGGTCATCCTGCTGGCTTCAAACGCCCCCGACCACTCGGGTGCGAATTTCCCCGGGAAGAGTTTCAACCTTAAGTTGAATAGCAACACCTGGACCCGGCCAAAGATCCGATGCACCATGTGCCTCATTTGCCACCTTTTTTGTTTTTTCTTTTGTAGCATTTTTGCACTTTCATAAAGTGTTATCGAACTCATCCAACTCACTCGCCCGCATCAATCTCCCTCTTTCCTAAAGCTCAGATCCATGTTCGGCCTTCTACACACCTCCCAAAAAGCTCAATAATCCAAATTCTCCACGGGTAGATGACATGCCTTCCCGTAAAACCAATCCGTACGGTGAAGTCCCAACGGGTGTCTTGTATGCAGGCTTCGAGCATGCCCACAACGCATCATCCAATTCTTCTTTGACCAATCCAAGTGTTGTGCTCACCATTTTCTCGGTAAATCTGCTTAATTTCCCTGCTTGACACCTCCACTTGCCCGCTAGTTTGGGATGATATGTTGTAGCCACTTTGCGTCGAACCCCATATTTCGCCGCAAATTCCCGAACTCCCCGCATTAAAAAAAATGTGCCCCTCCCATCACCGATAATTTCTCATGGCGCACTGAAACCTTTTGAAAATCTCGCTTCACAAATCTAGTCACCACCTTGTTGTCATTCCTGACAAGCAACAAGTACAACCCACTTTGACACGTAGTCCACCGCCACCAAGATGTATCGATCGCCAAATGATGGTGGAAATGGGCCCATAAAATCTATCCCCCACACATCAAACACCTCAACTTCAAATATGCGATGCAAATGGCATTTCCCGTCTTCGCCGATTGAGCCTCGTTTCTTTGGACATCTATCACATACTTTGACGTAAGCCGCAAAGATTCTTTGAACAAGCAGGCCAAAAAGAACCCGGACAAAGACTTGTGAGCAGTACGCTCTCTCTATGATGACCTCTATACTACGATGAATGACAACTCCTCGCACCTCTCGCCATCCGACTTTATGGAATGCATCGCCCTCATCACTTGATCTCGTCCTTGCTTAAGTATAGATACGCGCCATCCTTAATATGTAGTACGGAGTCATGCTCAAATTTTCTTCCTTTGTTGAGCTATCAGCTTGTGTGGGTATACCCACTTACCAACAAATTAACAATATCTGCATACCAAGGGAGTTCGCTTTCCTTATTGCAGCATATTCACTGGGAACTCTTCTCTCGATGCTCTCACCTTCACATGTGAACGATTCTCTAGCCGCGACAGTGACCGCAACCCCGATTTTCACTTCTCTTCCGCTCCTCGGATCTCCGTGATCAAACTCTTTGCAAAGAATAATATCACACATGATTTTGCCCGGGCTTCGCATCCTTCTTGACAAATAAGTACCGAATTGCCGGGCGTGACCGTGTGTGTACCACCACTTTCACCCCACCGTATAGGATCTAAACTTGTCAAATGCAAATACTAGAGCCGACATCTCCTTTTCAAAGTGATTGCATAATTAACTTTGTGTAGCATCAAGTGTTTTTCTTCCATAGTAGATGGAATGAAAAAATCTTATTCCTTCGGTGCCGCCCAATAACGCTCCTAAAGCCACATCACTTGCATCACACATTAACTCAAATGGATATTCCCAACTGCAGCAATGAGAATAGGAGCTCACCACTTCTTTTTCAAACCAAATGCTTCTACACATTCCTTGTCAAATTCAAATCCTCACCTCTTTTTCTAGCTACCAAAGATAATGGTTCGAAATTTTAGAGGTCTTGAATAAACCTTCAGAAACCCAAAGATGTCTCGAAACTGCGGACACCCTTAATCGATACTAGCGATGGTAGCTTTTCAATCACCTCTATTTTTGCACAATCGACCTCCAAACCTTTGCATGACACCTTATGGCTAAGGACAATAATTCTTGACTAAAAAAGTGACACTTTTCCCAATTGAGCACTGTGCTCACAAGGCTTTCACATCTAGCTAACACCCTATCAAGATTCTCGCAAAACACATAGCAAACGAGTTACCAAAAATAGAAAAGTCATCCATAAATACCTTGACATAGTCTTCCACCATATCAGAACACGCCATCATGCATCGCCGTGAATGTGGCCGGTATCGTGATAGACCAAAAGGCATCTCGCTCGAAAGCATATGTCCCATAAGGACATGTAAACGTGATTTCTCTCGATTCCTTTATGGTGCTATGCTATTTTATTATAGCCAGTACCCATCTAGAAAGCAATAATATTCCTGACCTGCCAAATTTGTTCAACATCTCGATCAATGAATGGAATAGGATAATGATCTTTCCGAGTGCCCTCATTGAGCTTCCTATAATCCATGCAAATTCGCTAGCTCCAATGATCGTACGTGTGGGAATCAACTCATTCTTTCTCATTTTGTAACCACCGCCATTCCCCCTTTCTTGGGAACACATTGAACTTAAGCAACCTATTCACTGTCCGATGGGATATACCACTACATCCAGCCACTTGATCACTTCCTTTCTCGACTATATCCTTCATCACCTGATTCAATCTCCGCCATGTTGCATGCTATTGGCTTAAATCCCTCTTCCATAAATATTATGTGCATGCAGTAAAGTCGGGACTAATCCCCTTAATGTCCCACATCTGCCATCCCATTGCTTCCTTTCTCATCTTAAGGACCACCAATGCATCTTTCACTTGTGCATCTCGTCGCTTCAATAAATGATGACAGTGTAAGGTGTCATATTCTCCAAAAAATACATACCGGCATGGAGGCAATGTATTTAACTCCACTTACCCTCGTCTATTGATGGCTTTGGGGATGGTTCCAAGGACCTTGCAATGGTTCAAAATCTTGAGCCTCGAAAAACCATTTTGGCTCATTCAAAGTCCGCACCATCTCATATGTCGCACTATCCAAAATGATCACGTCCCACCAAGTGCTCTCTCTATGGGATCTTGTGAGTCAATAATCCGAAGGGTCGACTCATTCAAAACACCGATTGGGATAACTCTTCATAAATGGCCGGTAGCTTCATGGCCTTGCGTAGTATCAAAGACCCTACCTTATCATGAGCTCTCATGGTTAGCTACCCAGCAGTTACATCAATTAAGGCTCACCTGGTTGCCAAAAAGGGACGCCCCAAAATAAATTGTACTTCCGTTTCAAATTTCAAAATCAAGAATTATACAATCCACCAGAAAACAGGAGCCTACTCGTGACTAGCACATCCTCCACAATTCCATTACTTCTGGCCAATGAACGATCGCCTAGCTACAAGATCACGTAGTGGGTCTAGGACTACCCACCCCCGCCTTCTTGAATACCAATGTTGGCATCAAATTTATAGTTGCTCCCTGCATCACACAAACCATGAGGATCGAATAATGCCCAATTATAATCTCGAATAGTGAAGTTCCTAGATCCTTGAGCTTTGTTGGCGATCGATTTTGAATACGTGAGGTGCAATTTCCGCACGTGCAATTGTAGCATACTCGCGCCGCTTCTTGCTTGCTACAATGTCTTTAATGTACATGGCATATTTTGGCACTCCCCTCGCGACACATCAACTAAAGGAAGATTAATATGTACCGCTCTCCGCACTTCTATGAACTTTCAAGCATGCTTCCTCCTTGTGCTTTTTCAATCTTTGAGGAAACGGGGCGGTGGTCTTTCCATCTCTGCTACCTTTTCATTCCCCCTCACATCATCTTTTCCTTCATCCTTTTTTGTTACCCAGACAGGTGACCTTCGGTTCCACCTCCCCTAGTTTCTTCCACCTGTGTAGTAACCGCATTCACCTTCGTAGGATTTGGGTCTATATCACTTGGTAACTCTCCTCGGTCTAGTATTTTGGGGATCCAGCCAACTGTCCCAACCGATACTCCAATGCTCTTAGAAGCACCGCCGATTTTTCATACGCCTACACTTTCATGATCGCCCGCATCTGCGCCCGGTTAGCTATTATGGTTTTGAGCATATCCTCAATGTCGACCGATGGTGTATTTATTTCCTCTAAACTGCAAAACTGAAAATTGTGATTTACCCCTTGATTTCTAAGTGCACACCCGATTGAACTTCCGTCCCCGATGGCTATTACTCCCCATGAAAAATTCTACGATTCTTCCAGCAATTTGGGTTGTAACTGCTTCCATACTGCTGATTATCAAGCCCTTCCGGGCATTTCCAAAAAAATTTACCGAATCTCGGATTTGCACAACACTCACCGAGTGTTCACTACTTCCATGTACTTCACAATTTACACCTGATGAACCGCATTGACTGGGACTTGTGCCTCGGCTCAAGCTCATACCGGTTGGAAATGAGTGGTAAGTTGATTTTTATGGTAGCAAAATTTATATGTGCAGCCGATAGCTGGGAATCCATCCACCTCAAAGACCCTCGCGGCTTTCTTTGCTCCCGTGAGCTGTATCCGCATTCCATTCCGGGACATTTGTGAAATACGGTTCATCAGGTAAATTCAGAATCTTCATTACCCGGCTGCCAATCGAACAAAATCTTTGTATGTGGTTTCAAGCCCCGACGAATGTATGAACCAACACATCATTAGACTCGGGGTGATGGTGAGGACAATCTCTTAGCATTAACTTGAACCTCTCCCAAGCTTGATACAAATTCTCACCCTCTTCCGTTGAAACTTAGAATCCGACTTCTAAGCTCGGTGTCATCCCCGATGGAAAGAATCGTATCAAAAATTCTCGCTAGGTCATCCCAAGTGGTAATATCTTGGCGGTTCAAACTCCTTCAACCATCTCTTGGCTTCCCCAGCTGAACGGAATAAGCTGTAAGCCTCACATAATTAGGATGATACTCCAATGTGTATATATGTGTCACTTATCTCCAAGAAGGTTTGGAGATGTCATGTGGGATCTTCAAGTGAGGGAGACCGGTAGTTCCCCCGCTGGTGTGCAATAACACCATATTCTTCTTAAGTTCAAATCTCCCTCCTTGTTCCTACCGCAAATGCTGGATGTTACCTTGTTTGCATGTGGGATTGCCACCGCGACCGGTCTGGTTGCCATCTCTTCGGGCACTTAAACTGCCCTTACAACTGTGGTTGCCGTTGTTGCTCTAGAATTGCTCTTCCGTAATAACTGCAACTTCTTTTCTGTGAGCTTCCCTTTTTCTCACAGATGGTTCTTTTCTCCCAGCTTCTAACAATGGATCCACCAACTCCTTATCCCTTGCCAAAGATTCAGAAACAATTTAGTACCGCAAGAGAAAGGCTAAGATCAAGTTGTCAAAACTTGTATCGAACTTGTAAACTAACACTAAGAAAATTAAATAACCAATTGCCAATCCCAAGAATTCACGCCAAAACTTGCTCTACCCCAACTACACGCAAGTGCACGGGTTGTACAAGTAATAAAGTGGCTTTATTTCTGCCCATGCATCGAACCCACAAGTGACCGTAATAATATGACAACAATTTTCTTTAAGTGTTTAGTATACGTACCATACAAGCACAAACAAAAAACAAATGGTGAATTTTCAATAATAATAGTTAATGTAACTTTAAGTCAAAATATTGCAAATTATAATCAACAATAGCACGAACAAGCTAAGGTTAAGGAAAACATGCAGTATATGTAATTTACCGATTAAATTTCGCTCAGCACTTCTTCGGTAGTTGGTCGTGAATATTAACTAATGGATTGGGCTCCTTTTCGAACTCCTCTCCAATTAAAAATCATGAGACTTACATTACACATTTCGTGATGCAAACACTTCATAATCTAGCAATACACAACAAATTCCATAGATGACCAAATATGACATTACGTATATATTTCTATTCTCGAATGTGAATCTTCTCTTAATTCCTCAACAAAGACAAGAACATATCCTACCAATTCACATCTATCCAATTAATCTTCCTTTCGTAAATAAAACTGGAATTCTAGGAGTTACATTAACAATGGCCAAGCATTAATGTAGTGAAAACAAGAATTAGTAGAACCACCATTGTAGAGAGGCTAAAAATTGAAATAACATCAATTACATAATACTGCAATCATCCTCAACCTCGCCTAAAGGTGAATTATCCACTCATTTGATTAAATATCTTCAAACAAGTTGAAATCATACAAGCAATTGAAATACAAGAGAAAAGTGGAAAAATTAACTCCAAGAACTTGTTCACTTAACCGCTGATACCCACGCTCTAGCTTGAAATGTCGATATATCAAAAATAAAACCTAAGTGTGCTATTTATACAAGTGGAAAATTTCTTAATAAACCGGTAACGTGGCACGGATTTTATCGCGAGCATCGCTCCGGTTCCACCTACGCCTTGTCGCGGAGCTTCACCGGAACTTAAAAGCTCTGACATTATTATCTTCAAGATGGCACGGAGGGTATCACTGAGCCTCATCTCCGTGCTAATTTGACGTGACGCGCAACTTCACCGGAATCCAGGTGAGCATCTAAGCCTCCCACCGTGTCACCGAAGTGAACGCAGCATGGGCTTCGTGGACACTATGTCATCGCGCACCTTCACCGGGAATGCATAAATCACACTTCTGTAATGCCTCCGCGATGGCTGGGTGACATGCCCTATCGCGAGCATCACTTAGCATTTTCTGCCGACTTCCGAGTTTCTACCCAGCTATTCCTCCACTTCACCAACTTGTGATTAGTTCCAATAGTTCATTCTAACCGCAACAACAATAATCATGTTGGCTAGTATAAACTAATATTTACATATAAACCACATGAGAATGTACACATAAAAGTAGATAAACAAGTCAAAATTAAGTAATAAAGTATCACTTGGGCATGCAATTATGCCCAAGATCACCTATTCTAACCTATTCCCTCCCCATGCATGCAAGTTTAAAGGATCCCAAAGGAGATCAAGCGTAGAATTCTTCAAGTTCTTCCCCAAATCTCTAGGATTTTCAATGAAGGTTGTAGAATTAGATTACCCAGGTATGTAGGGTCATGAATGAGAGTTTCCCTTCACTCTCATTCCCAAAACCCATCTCAAGTTCATGAAGTGTATGATTCTATGGGGTCTTAACCCATTTCTGTGAAATTATCTATGTTTAATTCATGGGTCGATTCCCTTCATGTTCTAAATAATGTTTTAAGATTCATGGGCAAGTGTTATACTTATTTTGATTACAATTCATGATTTCATGTTTTAAGGACATGATGCCCAATTATGCAAGTTTTCATAAAAAATTGAGTTTATGATTTATGCTTTCAAGTATGATGAAATATTTAGCATGTATGAATGTTTTAAAATTACCCACGAATATATTTATGATTTTACTTATAATGTCTATCTCATGCAGGAATGATGTAAACATTTGGGCAAGCCAACTCAAGTTAAGCAAGATTTCATGATTTAGCGAAGGCTAAATAAGTTCAGTTATCTCATGTGTTGGATTCAAGACTCCCCATATGTTATGATTCAAGTTATGTTTTGATCTATGTTTATAAGAGAATTATACATGTTTTTTTGAGTAGTGTCTAGCACTGAGTAGGCTTGGGGTTCCAAGGTTCCCAAGTGTCATGAACTACAAGCCAACATAGGTATATTTTGGGGCCTCTAAATAGAGCATTTCCCCAGCCCAAGGGCACACATAGTATCACACCTTACTTAATCCTTCACCCTCGTAAGGCTTAGGATGGCTCTCCTCCACGTGGACAAGACATGGAATCATCATGTGCTCATACATGGTAGTTGTCGGTTAAGACGAGTCTTCCATTGTTCCTCATGATTTAAGTAATGCATATATTGTTAGATATTATATCTTGTTTTCAGCAGGTTTGAACCAAGAATTAGTTCATGAGCTTTTATACAAATTTAGATATGGCAAGCCATTTGCACTTACTTCTTTTTACGTTTATTCATGTTTTCTGATATCAGATTACAACCTTTACTCTCAGAATTTTATGATGTTATGATTTAATTTATGAATGATTTAGTTTTACGACTTAGCTTGTTCTACTTTCCTTGCATACTCAGTACATTCCAAATACTGACCGCACACTCTATGTTGTATCATTTCATGATACAAGTTTAGACGTTCAAACTTCGTCCCATCATTAGTTAGATCCCAGAGTTTTGCCCAGACTGCTTTTTGGTGAGTCCTTATCCTTCAATGACCTTTAGATAGTTGAGTTATAGTCATTTCCAGTTTCAAACTTCTAGTGAGCTAGTAGGGGTGTTTTCCTATCAGCTCGTCAACGTGTTAGAGGCTTATCAGATATAGTTTGTCTATCTAGCTTTAGATTAAGTGTTTTGAGGTTTCCGTTGTTTAAATGTTTTACTATTCAGACTTATGCTATTTCAGAATTTAGTCTTCCGCTTTATTCATATTGAGCTTTAGTTTTCATGTTTATGTTATTGGTCGACTTGGAGCCAATTATGACTCTAGGTCCCGTGTCTAAATATGGGCCTATGTTTGGATCGTGACATACATGCACATACCTGTCTTCATACCCTAAAAATTCTAGAAGATATCATACCTGATCCATATATCTATATACGGTATTCCAAACATGTTTCTCACCTCAAAACCCAAATCATGTCGGTATATTCTGTAACATTTGTATACCTATACCTTTCTATCTCTGGAGCCATACGTATATCAAACCATACTTGCAGAATATTTGTCTCACTATCATATCATCGATGATATGATAGGCACACATCTCCGTCACATCACTGTACACACATGTCAAAGGGTCTTATGCTTTCCCTTCCAGTCATGACCTATAGGGGACTCGAGAAATCCATGGACTGTACACCTAGCCATATGATTCCTTTATCATACCTGTCTACGTACTCATATCCGTACTCCCAGCCGCATGGTGTTTTAGCCATACCTGTCTGTGTATTTCCTCATACTGCTCTCCTGGATGCTCACCTCGGGCATGAGCCACTCAAGTATCTAATCCTCATTCAGAGTCTGATCATATTAACTTGTTCATCTGAGTTCTTTACCTTTGGCCCTAGGCCTCACCTTCATCGTCATATCAATGATTTCTATATCATCCATTATTTTTGTTGCCCATTCATTTGGTACCAACTCACCCCTCAATCTTGAGACGCGCATCATAGAAAAATAATAAATAAATCACACACGACACGAATTATGTAATCATATCAACAAGTACAATCACATGCATGATTCAAAACCCAATCTCGTACCCAGCAGTAATAATATCAATTACATTAATTCATTACAAGTAATTATGACTTGTCCCGCTCTCCAGTTTGGGCACCATTGCAACGGCATCACTACTATTATAGTGGTCTCACTGCAGTTATACATTAACAGCTACAACAGTACTGCAGGAAGTACTACAACCAATCATCCTCCCAATCTACTGTCTTATTCTATATTATTCCCACCACAATAAAAGAAGCATTATATCAAGCTCATTCCAACAATTAACCTTTCACAATGCAATCACCAACACGAACAAAATTCACCAATCCAAGAAATACAACATCAATCGCAACACATTCAGGTCATTACGAAAAGTATAACTACCCTAATTCTCGGGCTTCAACTCCCGTTCAATAATAATCACAACTAGTCAATCATTCACTTATTTCATCTATTAATCATGCTTACATGATTAACTATCCAAGATTTCAGTTCTAAAAGCGCTCCCCTATAATTTGATACGCAGGATATTACATTGGATACACTCCAGAAGGTCAATTACATACACTTGATTTTGTCTCACATACACCCTTAAGCATAAAGTAATTATTAATGAACTCTCTATATCTCTCTCTTCTAGGGTTTTTCTCTTTACGGGAATACCATTTCCCTTTTTGTAACCCAACCGTCCTCAAAATCACACCGATCTCAATTAGTCAACTACAAGTTATCTAAGTTCCGGGCCTACCCATCAAAAACATATCAATTATAAATCATACACATGTATATGTTTATCTAATCAAAGTTTAACACCAGAGTGAGTAAAACATAATCTACCTAGGCGCCAGCTATTGTCCAAATATTCCCAACAGCGGGGTTGCATAATTTTCTTGATTTTTCGCAGGAGTTCCTAGCTATGGAGGTTGAATATACACCTCTTGGTCCTTATTATTTTTCAAAAAATCTATTTTTTGTTTTTGAGTGTTCTTATTAAGCCTTTTTTGAGAGAGTAGGTTTTTAAAATCCTAATCGGAACTGCTATACCCCGAGAACCCAAGGATCAGACCCGAGAGGCAAGACGGAGAAAAACTGGAAATTTGCATCAAGTTATAGGACGACTCGTGAGGTGGGTCATGAGGAGCGACCATGAATGTTAATGTGACTCGTGGTCAGAAAGCTGGGCAAGCTCAGGTTGAGGAGGCCACGGGCTTGACCACGAGTTGTGGTCAGACCTCACGACTCGTGCGGTCACCATTGGTCTGCATTGAAGGGTTGATCAAGGTTTTGGGGAAGTGGGGGTCATGGGTGGTGACCATGAGTCGTGGTCATCCACCATGATTCGTGGGATCCCTCGTGAGGGTCCCCAGAGTTTTTTGGCAGTGGACTTCACGGGTCCTAGCCACGAGTCGTGCCCCTTGGCAATGACTTGTGAGGTCCCTCATTAGGAGCCCTGACAGTGTTTTTCCTATGTTTTAATAAGGGTGTTTCCATAATTCCTAAGTTCCTAAAGCCTAAACTACGTCGTTTTGTGTATTTTTCTGAGTGTGATAAGATGGGTTAAGTCCCTAATGCATACCCATTCCTATTTAGGAGCTCTTAGAGAGATTTAAGGGAGATTCAAGGTCTTCTTCTCTAAGTTTCCATCAATTCCCTTGTAGGTTGTCAAGGAACTTTGAAATCAGTCCATTCCCAGGTATGTAGGGTTTAGAATGGGTGAATCCTTTCACACCCATGCCCAAATTTCATTTTAAATCATGAATTCTCCTATTCAAGTTCTATGGAATTTTAACCAAATGCATAAAAATGTGATTTTTCTTTATGGGTATTATTTAATTGAGTTTTAATTATTGAATTATGAATGATGGGCAGGTTTTGTATTATTTTCATTAAAATCATGTTTCAAGCTTTTTAAATCTAAAATGCCCATTGGTGAAAGTTCATGAAACTTATGACTTATGATGAATATTAAATATTTTGAGTTTATTGATGACGGAAAAGCATGATTTCAAGTTACCCATGTTTATGAGCATATTTTTGAAAGAATCGAGTATGTTAAAGTATTTGGCAATGCGCACATGTTGAAGAATGATTTACGGTATACGAAACGAATTACATGATTTATCGATATATGATGTTGACCGATAAAATGGGCCTTGATTCTTGGATAAGAATGTTTTAAAGGGGATCAATGATGATAAATGTTACATTTTAGCTAATGAATCTTAATACATGACATTATTGATTTACGTATGAACCTATATGCATGTTTTTGGGAGCCATGTCTACCACCGAGCAACCCGATTTCAAAGGACTACGCTGGTGTCTCGTAACCACATGCCACTGTGGGTTTCTATTGGTATATTGTATTGATAATGATCCCCTCAAATGTGATATCACACCTAACACACAACCCTCGCCTGGCAAGCCAGGATCAGCTCTACCCACTTGAGTGAGATAGTGGGGGCATCATGAAAGGCTCCACCATGATGGTGTAGGTTATGATGAGTCCTCACATTGTTCTGCATGTCTTATCCATTGTTATGTTCATGTTATTTGCTCAAGTTATGTTTTGATAAAGTTTACTTACGATTATGATCATGAATGCTTTGTGAATTACTTGAAAGCCTTGAGCCTTATGTTTTCTTACGAAGTTTATAATACAAGCATGATTTCCTCCTCCTATGTTTACTTATGAGTTTTTTTTACTTTTAAATGTCCAATTTACTTACCTTGCATACTCGATATATACCATGTATTAATCGCATACTTTCTGTGTTGTATAGTTTCATGATACAGGGTCCGGATCTCAAGCTCATCCTCATCCTTAGTCCATCTCCGCTCTCACTATCAGATTATTGGTGAGTCCTCATTTTTCGAGGGTCGTTTGAAAGAATTTTATGTTATCTTGTGTTTCAATATTGGTCGGGTTAGTTGGGGATGTTGTCCCATCAACCCATCATATGTAGTTGAGGCTTTCAGATAGTATGAAGTACTCAGCTTACGTGTATGTCTAGTATATTCAGATGTTATTCTATGGTTACGTTTCCACTATGTTTTATGCTAAGTATTCATGTTAATTAAATGAGATTAGCTATATGCATGTGCCATGGGCCGACTTGGGGTCTCTCTGGGTCCCTTGTCCCGTGTCTATGATCTAGGTGTACGTTCGAGTCGTGAAAAACTTGGTATCAGAGCCATAGGTTTATCTGTCCTAGGGAATCTGAAAGTTGCATTAAGTAGAGTCTTTTTCATGGGTTTGAAGCATGCCACACGTATGATGAAGTGGCTACTAGACGTTTAGGAAATGTTCCCTTCTTTCATGTTCTATGTCGTGAGACTAAAAGTCCCTCCATCCTTATAACTCATGCTATTCGCGATTGCAGAATTATTGCTCCTAGAAGAATGAACAGAAGGAGGAATGGAAATAATGAAGGCCATGGAGGTGGTAATGTCCATGGGCATCATCAAACCCCACATGTTAAGGAGCCCCAGGCACCAGAGCCAGCTACCCACGCTGAGTTTCAAGCGGTTATTCAGATGTTGGCGCAGGCCTTGAACGCTAAGGTCAACCAGCAGGCTGTTGCGCATATCCCACAGAATGGCAATGCAGCGACATCTCGGATTAGAGACTTCTTGAGGATGAACCCTCCTGAGTTCAAGGGATCAAAGGTGGACGAGGATCCATACGAGTTCATTGAAGGGATCTTGAAGGTCACTCAAGTTATGGGGGTGACAAATGGGGAGTGTGTTGACTTGGCCTCTTATCAGCTAAAAGAGGTCACTCATATTTGGTACAAGTAATGGAAAGACAGCAGGGTAGCGAGAGCTGGCCCTATCAGCTGGGATGAGTTCCACATGGCATTTCTCGCCAGGTTATTCCCTCGGGAGATGAGAGAGTTGAAAGCAGCTGATTTTTTTAACCTCAAGAAGGGAAAGATGATAGTGTGGAGTATTTTCTTGAGTTTACTCATTTTTCAAAGTATGCCCCAGAGTTAGTGATCGATCAGAGGGCGTGGGTGAGCCAATTCATTCATGGTGTGGCTGATTATTTAGACAAGGATTATAGGATTTCCATGCTTCACCAGGATATGGACATTCCTCACAAAGTGTTGTACTCCCAGCATATCGATGCGGATAATGCGAGGGAAACGGAGGAGAAGAGGGCTCAGACGGATAGCCATGGGTTTTTGCATCAGAGGTCCGACGGTGGCTACCGTCCATAGTCTTATTAGAGATCGCTATCCCCAACACCATCATCAGCTAGTGTTCCATCCAGACCCAGGGGTGATTAGAGGAGCAGGGATTCAGGGTCGAGGGATCATAGGGGCATCCAGTTAGAGTGTACCTCTCCGGCCTGTGGAAGTGCGACAAGAGTCATGCTGGAGAGTGCCTGCTCGATTTAGATGTTTGCTATGGGTTTGGTAGATCTGGGCACATGCACCAAGCATTCGCATATTCTAGATAGGGTGATGATAGGGGATGTGCACAGACCACCATGACAGCAACATCTCCAGCCCGTTCCGCTCTGCAAGGAGCATCGACTAGTAGGGGCGGCGGACAGCATCTAAACCAATTCTATTCCTATGCCACGCGCCAGGAGCAGGCGACTTCGCCAGACGTAGTCAATGGTATGTTGCGTGTCTTTCATATTGATGTTTATGCCTTGCTAGATATGGGAGCTACCTTTTCTTTCATGACTCCTTACATTACTAGTATCCTTGGAGTTAGTCCCAAGACCTTATCAGAACCGTTTTCAGTTTCGACCCCTGTTGGTAATTCAGTCATAGCTAGATGAGTATATAGAGAAATTCCCGGTCACTGTGTTGCATAAGGTTACCTCCACAGACCTTGTATAGTTATCCATGATGGACTTTGATATCATCTTTGATATCATCTTTGATATGGATGGGATGTTTGCATGCTATGCTTTGATAAATTGTAGGACCCGTGCAGTAGAATTCTGATTTACGGGTGATTCGGTTTTGAAATGGAAGGGTAATTTCGCTGTGCCAACTGGTCGGTTTACTTCATACCTTAAGGCCAGGAAAATGATCTCTAAGGGTTACATGTACCACCTAGTTAGGGTTGAGGATGTAGAGTCCGAGACCCTGACTATTCAGTCAGTTCCAGTGGTGTGTGAGTATCCAGAGGTGTTCCCCGATGATTTTTCAGTTGTCGCTCCCGAGTGGGAGATTGATTTCGGTATAGACCTTCTTCCCAACATGCAGCCTATATTTATTCCTCCTTGCATGATGGCTCCAGCCGAGCTAAAGGATCTAAAAGATAGTTTAAGGACTTATTGGATAAGGGTTTCATTAGACCGAGCAAGTCTCCATAGGGTTCACCTGTTCTCTTTGTTCGAAAGAAGGATGGGTCCCTTCGAATATGTATTGACTATCGGCAGCTGAATAAGGTCACTGTCAAGAACAAGTACCCCTTGCCCAGGATTGATTATTTATTTGACCAGCTCTAGGGTGTCAGGTGTTTCTCGAAGATAGATCTCAGGTCCGGATACCATCAACTCAGAGTTCGGGAGTGTGATATGCCGAAGACAGCCTTCAGAACTCGGTATGGCCATTATGAGTTTGTAATTATGTCATTTGGACTAACGCTCCTGCAGCTTTTTTTGATCTAATGAACAGGGTGTTCAAGCAGTATCTGTACATGTTCGTAATTGTGTTCATCGATGATATCCTTATATACTCCCGAAGCGAGGAGGAGCATTTTACACACTTACGTATAGTGCTTCAAGTCCTTAAAGATCCTCAGTTATATGCAAAGTTCAGCAAATGTGAGTTTTGGTTGGACTCGGTGGCATTTCTAGGCCATGTGGTTTCAAGTGAGGGCATCAAGGTAGATTCCTATAAAATTGAAGAGGTGAAGAATTGGCCTAGACCGGTGAATCCTTCAGAAATTCGGAGTTTCTTGGTCCTAGCAGCATACTAACGGAGATTTGTTGAGGGTTTCTTATCTATTATGGCACCTTTTACTAAGTTGACTCAGAAAAAGGTAAAGTTCCAATAGTTGGAGGCTTGTGAGAAAAGCTTCCAAGAATTGAAAACCCGACTCACTTCAGCACCAGTGTTGACTTTATCCGAGGGTACGTATGGCTTTGTTGTATATTGTGATGCTTCAAGAGTCGTACTAGGATGTGTGTTGATGTATCATGGGAATGTAATAGAATATGCCTCTCGACAGTTGAAAGTTCACAAAAAGAATTACTTGACCCATGATCTCGAGTTGGCTGCGGTGGTGTTTGCATTGAAGATATGGTGGCATTACTTGTATGGGGTCCACGTGGATATATTCATGGATCACAAGAGTTTGCAATATATGTTCACACAAAAGGATCTCAATCTTCAGCAAAGGAGGTGGTTGGAGTTGTTAAAGGACTACGATATGAGTGCTCTTTACCACCCAGGCAAGGCTAATGTGGTGGCAGATGCACTTAGTAGGCTCTTTATCAATAGTGTGTCCCATGTGGATGAGGGAAAGAAGGAGTTGGTGAAGGATGTCCACCGGCTCGCAAGATTAGGAGTTAGGTTGGTCGACTCGACCGATGGCGGTGTCGTTGTGTAGAATGGGTCAAAATTGTTCTTGGTGGTTGATGTCAAATCTAATAATGATGAAGATCCGATTTTGAGGAAGCTGAAGGAAGTAGTGCGGAATCAAAAGGTGGAGGTTTTCTCCCAACGAGGAGATGGTGTGCCACGATACCAGGGTCGACTATGTGTTCAGGACATCAATAATTTGAGAGTTTGGATATTACATGTAGCACATGGTAACAGATATTCTATCCATCCCGGATCCATGAAGATGTATTGGGACTTGCGAGAAATCTATTGGTGGGATGGTATGAAGAAGGATATTGCAGAGTTCTTAGCTAAATGTACTAACTGTCAGCAAGTGAAGGTTGAGCATCAAAGACCGGGAGGTGTACATCGGGATATTAGCATCCCTACTTAGAAGTAGGAAGAGATTAATATGGATATCATTACAGGCCTATCTCATACTCGACGGCACTATGATTCCATTTGGGTGGTGGTAGATAGGTTAATTAAGGCTTCCAATTTTCTACAACTCAAGACCACAGATTCAACAAATGAGTATGCCAAATTGTATATTCGGGAGTTGGTTTGACTTCATGGAGTGCCCTTGTCTATAATATCAGACCGAGGTACTCAGTTAACCTCCCAATTTTGGCGTTCTTTTCAAAAGGGACTTGGGACTCAAGTTAAGCTCAACACAGCTTTCCATCCGCAAATAGACGGCCAGGTAGAGCGAACAATTAAGACCCTCGAGGATATGTTGAGGGCATGTGTTATGGATCTCAAGGGTAGTTGGGATGATCATTTTCCCTTGATCGAGTTTGCCTATAATAACAGTTTTAACACTAGTATTGATATGGCACCGTTTGAGGTCTTTATGACCGAAGGTGTAGATCGCACATCGGATGGTGAGGTGGGTAAGGCAGCCATGATAGGGCCTGATTCGGTTCTTGAGGCCATGGTAAAGGTCTAGTTGATAAGGGACCGGTTAAAAACTTCTCAGAGTCGTCAGAAATCATATGCTGATGTGAGGAGAAGGGATCTGGAGTTTGATGTGGATGATTGGGTATTTTTAAAGGTATCTCCCATGAAGGGAGTCATGCGGTTCGGAAAGAAAGGGAAACTTAGTCCCCGCTATGTTGGTCCCTACCGGGTTGTGAGGAGAGTTAGTAAGGTGGCGTATGAGTTGGACTTTCCCTCGGAGTTATATTCAGTTCATCCTGTGTTTCATGTGTCATTTTTGAAAAAGTTCTTGGGTGATCCAGCTTTATTAGTCTAGGTGGACAGCTTTGCGTAAAGGATAGCCACAGCTATGAAGAAATTCCGATGAAAATCTTAGATCATCAAATCTGTAAGCTAAGGAACAAAGAAGTAGTTTCATTCAAAGTACTATGGAGAAACCAGCATGTTGAAGGAGCTACATGGGAAGCCAAAGCGGATATGATGGCTAAATACCCACACCTATTCTCTACTGGCTCAATTTCAGTTTGAGGTATCAGTTTTTCCCCAAGCCTCTAATCAGTTTTCATTCTTCGTTCATGCGCACAAGTTTGTTTTAGGATATGGTATATGTATGTGGTGTCTGAATTTATTTCAGTTATCTAGTTGTTTTCGGAGGGAGTCAATCCATCAGTTTTCGGCTTAATGATAAGTATTTATATATGGTGGTTGCTTGTTTCTGAAATTTCTACATGATTCTAACATTCCAGGACGATTGTTCCCAAGGAGGGGATATTTTTATACCCCGAGAACCTAAGGATCAGGCCCAAGAGGCAAAACAGAGAAAACCTGGAAATTTGCATCAGGTTGCAGGACGACTCGTGAGGTGGGTCGTGAGGAGTGAAAATGAGTGGTAATGTGACTCATGGTCAGCAGGCTGGGCAAGCTCAGGTTGAGGAGGCCACGGGCCAGACCACGAGTTGTGGTCAGACCTCACGACTCGTACGGTCACCATTGGTCTGCATTGAAGGGTTGATTAAGGTTTTGGGGCAGTGGGGGTCACAGGTGGTGACCTTAAGTCGTGGTCAACCACCATGATTCGTGGGGTCCCCCAGAGTGTTTTGGGTAGTGGACTTCATGGGTCCTAGCCACGAGTCGTGCCCCTTGGCAACGACTTGTGAGGTCCCTCGTTAGGAGCCCTGGCAGTATTTTTTCTGCGTTTTAATAAGCGTGTTTCCATAATTCCTAAGTTCCTAAAGCCTAAACTACGTTGTTTTGTGTATTTTTCTCAGTGTGATAAGATGGGTTAAGTCCCTAATGCATACCCATTCCAATTTAAGAGCTCTTAGAGAGGTTTTAGGGAGATTCAAAGTCTTCTTCTCTAAGTTTGCATCAATTCCCTTGTGGATTTTCAAGGAACCTTGAAATTAGTCCATTCCCAGGTATGTAGGGTTTAGAATGGGTGAAATTTCACATCCATGCCCAAATTTCATTTTAAATCATGAATTCTCCTATTCAAGTTCTATGGGGTTTAACCCAAATGCATGAAATTGTGATTTCTCTTTATGGGTATGATTTAATTGAATTTTAATTATTGAATTATGAATGATGGACAGGTTTTATATTATTTTCTTTAAAATCATGCTTCAAGCATTTTAAATCTAAAATGCCCATTGATGAAAATTCATGAAAGTTATAACTTATGATGAATATTCAATATTTTGAGTTTATTGATGATGGAGAAGCATGATTTCAAGTTATCCATGTTTATGAACATATTTTTGAAACAATTGAGTTTGTTAAAGTATTGGGCAATGCCCACATGTTGAAGAATGATTTACGGTATACGAAACGAATTACATGATTTATCGATATATGATGTTGACCGATAAAATGGGCCTTGATTCTTGGATAAGAATGTTTTAAAGGGGATCAGTGATGATAAATGTTACATTTTAGGTAATGAATCTTAATGCATGACATTATTGATTTACGTATGAACCTATATGTATGTTTTTGGGAGCCATGTCTACCACCGAGCAACCCGATTTCAAAGGACTACGTTGGTGTCTCGTAACCACATGCCACTGTGGGTTTCTATTGATATATTATATTGATAATGATCCCCTCAAATGTGATATCACACCTAACACACAACCCTCGCCTGGCAAGCCAGGGTCAGCTCTACCCACTTGAGTGAGATAGTTGGGGCATCATGAAAGGCTCTACTATGATGGTGTCGGTTATGACGAGTCCTCCCATTGTTCCACATGTATTATGCATTCTTATGTTCATGTCATTTTCTCAAGTTATGTTTTGATAAAGTTTAATTACGATTATGATCATGAACGCTTTATGAATGATTCGAAAGCCTTGAGCCTTATGTTTTTTATCAAGTTTATAATACAAGCATGATGTCCTCCTCCTATGTTTATTTATGAGTTTGTTTTACTTTTAAATGTCCGTTTTACATACCTTTCATACTCGATAGATTCCACGTACTGACCTCATACTTTCTGTGTTGTATCATTTCATGATACACGGTCCGGATCTCAGGCTCATCCTCATCCTTAGTCCATCTCCGCTCTCGCTATCAGATTATTGGTGAGTCCTTATATTTTGAGGGCCATTTGACAAACTTTTATGTTATCTTGTGTTTTAGTATTGGTCGGGTTAGTTGGGGATGTTGTCCCATCAACCCATCGTATGTAGTAGAGGCTTTCAGATAGTATGAAGTACTCAACTTATGTTTATGTCTAGTATATTCAGATGTTACGCTATGGTTATGTTTCCGCTATATTTTATGCTAAGTATTCTTCTTTATTAAATTAGATTAACTGTATGCATGTGCCATGGGTTGACTTGGGGTCTCTCGGGGTCCATTATTTGGTGTCTACGATCCGAGTGTACGTTCGGGTCGTGACAGGAACATGATTGCAGAATTCCGGTCCGTCACCTGTTGCAGCGAGCACCTTTACCATTGCAGTGGCTCCGCTATTGCACGAAGCGTCCTGCCGCGGCGGACACACGCTTGGGTCCACCCAATTGTGATATAGTCCATTCGAACTTGTTCGTCACATTCCTTTTATTTTGGAAATTTTGTTTCAAATTTATAAAAATTTAAATCCATGTGCTCTTAGGTGGTCAGCGCGCTATAACCGTCGGGCGGATTATTACAAAATGGTTATCAGATCACTTGCTATAAATAAAGATTCATTTCGACCTCACGAAAATGATAAAGATCTTGTTGGTGGTGAAATACAATATCTTAGTGCAATTTGATGCATTTAATGTATCTTGCCAATAATTTTCAATCATATAGCTTTCTTTCTGAGCTTAATAGAAAGATTTAGGCCTCATTTGTTTGCACTTAATGGAGGTCTGAATTTGAATGGTTCATACTATAGACCATTAAGTGCATTTGTTTTCATAAAGATTTAAGCGCTTATTTGGTCTAAATAGCTCTTAATCATTAAGCAATGGAACCAAGTCTTCGTATTATTAAGAGGTATGTCACCATCACTCAGTCCACAATCACCAGCCACCACCATTAATCACCACTATCATCATAACCACCTCCATTGTTATCGTTAACCACCAACCACTACCACCATCAACCACATTCGTTAACATTGTCAACCACCATTACTGTTATTCCCCAAAACCTCAAAGACAAGACCCAGTAATTAAAACAGAGAAAATGAGAAAATCTGCACCAGGTCATAAAATGAGTCATTTTGTGAACCGTGGGGAATAACGATGAACCGTTAAGTGAATCGTGGTGAGGACATGGAATTTGGAAAATGGGGTGACCACGGGTGTGACCACGAGTCGTGGTCAACACCACGAGTCGTGGTCAACACCACGAGTCGTGATACCCGTGGTCAAGATCAAGTTAGGGCCGGGAAGAAGTTAAGAAGCGAACCTAATGACTAGTCACAATAAGTCATGGTCCATGCCATGACCCGTTAGGTGACCCGTGGTTTAGGATAGTTTGAGGAATTAAGATTTGGGCAGTGAGGTTAACGGGAGCTGACAACAAATCATTGGGTCTCCTGACGACTCGTGAGGCTAGTCATTGGAAAGTGGTTGGATTTGGGGATAAACCTCCTAGTGCACATCACGACTGGACCCCACGTGTTTTCCCTCACCTCAGAACTCGTCGAGTCCCTCGTGGTGACCAACGGGAGGTTTTAGGAAGTGTACCTCGTGAGTGTGACCACGAGTCATGGTCACTGGGCATGACTCGGTAGGTCCCTCGTGGGGGGGCTAGACAATCATTTTTCCGGCAAATTTCCTAAGGGTTTTTCAGTAATTTCCTAACATCCTAGTCTCTAAAATACTTTGTTTTAGTATATTTTTAAGGGAATTTAGAGGGGCTAAATGGTTTCCCCCTCATTACCCACGCAGATTCTCAGAAAAGCATCGAAGAGTTTCTCTCAGGAATTTGTAGAGAAAGAACTAGGGCAGTCTATATCTCCTTGATTTCTTAAGGAAATTCTTCAGGCTTATTCACTAGGTATGTGGGAATTCAACAAGGGAATAGTTCTTCCCTTGTGTCCCCAAAATCCTTCTTTGTTTCCTCTATCAGTTCTAACCCTAAGACTTTTGGATGTGAGGAAATTATCTTTTAGGACCTCACTTAAATCATGTGAAATATTTTTTCTATTAATTGTTGATCTCTTTCCACCAGTTTATGACTACGTTGTTGCTTATTCCGGTAATGTGAAATCTAGCCCTAGCTCTTTAGCACAGAAAATCTTAAATCTTGCAATAATGTTTGATTATCGAAATTTTGCTTGATTTTATCATTGTTGGGGACTCCCATGCTATTAGTAGCATTGAAACTCAATTATAATATTGTCAGTTCAGTTTTAGCCAAAGTGTTAGAATTCTCAGTGTCAGTCAAAAATGTCAACTGATCATGACTACAGAGATTCCCAGGTGTCAGTAGTACCTCCCAGCTATTAGAATCGGATTTAGAACTCAGTTTTAGTGGTCCACTAGGCAGTCATGACATTTTTAGATAAGCAGCTCTGACCAGCCTCAGGACCCTAACATCAGATTTTAGTTTGTTCTCTAAACGGTTACGATGCTTCCATATAAGTAGCTCTGACTATTCTTAGAACCCAGTTCCAGAATCCGGTCTGCTAAGACTCTCATGGTGCTTTTAGATATGTATCCCTGACTAGTCTTGGGACCTAGTTTCGAGCTATCAGCTTAGTATTCAGTCTAGGACTATCCAGTGGGAGCAAGACTTAGCATCGAGTGAACCAGGGTTCCAGCGCTCCCGGTTCCCAAAACTACGTTGCCACTATAGGTGACAGTTTTATTGGCCTCATGGATCCAGACCCTTGTGATCACCCAGTTCATGCCTTTATACCCTAGCAAGGTATATTAGGTCCTACCGATGGGGTGTATACAATGGACTCCACGTCTAGCTCACGTAGTTATATGTCAGTTATAGACTCTCCAACTAGTCAGTTCAGTTAAGTTCAGTCTCAGATCAGTCAGTTTAGACCAGTTCAGTTCAGTATCTCATATTTAGGGCATGTTATTGACCATTAGATAGGGTTTTCCAGACCATCTCAGCTTATTACAGTTATGAAATATCAGTAATTCAGTTGCTCATTGCATGTTTTTTCAATTCAGTCATTTCATTTCTTATGTATGGTTTCTATCACTTACTCGGTACATTGAAAGTACTAATAGATAATTTTATGTTGTATCATTTTATGATACAGCTGCAGGATCTTAGTCTCAGCCTCGTTAGTCGATTGCTCTCCGAAGACTTCAGTGGTTCTAGTTGTTGATCCCTCATCTATCGAGGACGAAGATTATTTCATTCAGTTTTATTTTATTTTCTTCTATTTAGGTTTGGAGTTAGCTGGGGGCTTGTCCCAGCAGCTCATCAGTTGTAGTGGCTTTCAGACGCAGATTTCGTTTCTAGGCTCGTAGTTTTGTTTAGATATTTTCAAACATTATGAATCAACTTTATTCTCTCAAATGTTTATATTTTTAGTTTACAACTTCCGCTATATTTTATGTTTACTAACAATGCCGGTGTATGATAGACCAGGTGTTAATTTGGGGTTACTTGTGACTCTAATTGCCGTGTCCCATCCAGGGTGTAAGATCGGGGCATGACATACTTGGTATCAGAGCACTATGTTTAGAGTATCCTCGGATGTCTGAAAGCCGCATGGAGTAGAGTCCTCTTTATGGGTGCGAAGCGCACCACACTTATGACAGGGAGGCTATGAGATGTTATTAGGAAAACTCCCTTTTATTCATACTCTTTATCGTGCGTTGAAATTTAATTCTAGAATAATTCTCCTAACTCGTGCTCTGCTTCATTTAAGTGAATCATGCCTTGGCGATGTGGTAAAGTAAGAAGGGCCAGTAATGCTCACCGACCTGCCCTACCAACCCCGGCAGCCCCTCAGGACGACTCAGTGTCTACCGCAGAGTTCAAGGCGGCCATGCAGCTACTCGCTCAAACTGTTACCAACAAGGTGAACAAGTAGGTGGTTCCAATTAACAATAATGGGTCCCCAGTAGCTGCCCGAGTGCGGGACTTCACTCGAATGAACCCTCCGGATTTTCACGAATCTAAGGTGGGAGAGGACCCATAACAATTTGTGGATGAGATTAAAAAGATCACTCAAATTATGGGTGTAAGTCCCTCAGAGAATGCCGACTTGGCTGCCTACCAGCTGAAAGGGGTAACTCAGGTCTGGTACGAGTAGTTGAAGGAAGGGAGGCCAACGGAAGCAGGACCGGTGGAATGAGAGGAGTTCACAACAACCTTCCTAGACAGATTCTTCCCAGGGGAGCTCAGGGAGGCAAAAGTAGCGGAGTTCATGAATCTAAGATAGGGAAACCGGACAGTAGAAGAATATTCTCTAGAGTTCACCAAGTTGTCCAAATACGCTCCAAAGATGGTGGCCGAGCCAAGGGCTTGAATGTTGAAGTTTGTTAATGGGGTGTCGAACCTAGTACTCAAAAAGTGCAGGATAGCGATGCTGATTAAGGATATTCACTTCTCCAGCCTTATTGTCTATGCCCAAAAAATTGAGGGAAAAAAACTGAGGGACATGGAGCGAAAGAACAAGCGGGAAAGGACTGGAAAATCAAACAATGGCCACCAGAGGTCTGGAAGTAGGTGCCGCCCACAACAGCAGTAGCAGAGGGCTCCAACAACCAGCTCAACCAACGCCCCTACCTTTCAGTCCCGCCAGGATCGGAGGGGTAGAGCATCTGGATCTCAATCACAGAGCTACAGTTCTAGCAATAGTATCCAACTTGTATCAAATGTGGCGAGAACCACCCAAGAGAGTGTCTTTAGGGTCGAGAGTGTTGTTTTGGGTGTGGACAACTTGGTAATCGGCTTAAGGATCATCCATCAGCAGGATGGGGAATGTCACAATCCACTACCTCAGCAGCTCCAGTAGGCCGACTAGCTTAGTAGGCCAATACTTCAGGTACGGATAGTGGCCAGCGCCAAAACCCTTTTTATGCATTATCTTTTCGTTAGGATCTGGAAAGCTCACATGATTTGGTTATGGGTGTGTTACGTCTTTTCCACCTAGATGTATATGCCCTATTAGATCCAGGGGCCACACTATCATTCATGACTCCATACATAGTTGTTCAGCTTATATCAGACCATAGGTTCTCTCAGAACCATTTTCAATCTCCACCCCAGTCGGCGAGTAAGTTAGAGCTAGCCGAGTTATAGAAACTGCCCGGTCTCAGTCTTTAATAAAGTTATTCCAGCTAACCTTTTAGAGTTAGACATGGTCAACTTCAACCTCATTCTTAAAATGGATTGGTTACACTCTGGTTATGCCACAGTCGATTGCAAAACTAGAGTTGTCAAATTTCAATTTCCAAATGAAGCAGCGCTAGAGTGGATGCACAATAGTTCAGTGCCTAAGGGTCGGTTTATTTCCTACCTTAAGGCCAGAAAGCTTATTTCTAAGGGATGTATCTATCATCTAGTTCGAGTCATAGATTCCAACTTTGATACCCCAACTATCTAGTCAGTCCCTGTTGTCAGCGAATTTCCAAATGTGTTCCCCGAATATGTTCCCAGAGTTCCTCCTTAATAGGAAATCGACTTTGGTATATACCTTCTCCTAGATACTCAGCCCATCTCTATCCCTCCTTACATAATGGCTCCGGCTGAACTTAAGGAGTAGAAGGAGAAACTAAAAGACCTTCTTGATAAGGGATTTATTAGACCAAACATCTCTCCCTAGGGTTCTCTAGTACTATTCGTGCGAAAGAAAGAAGGTACCCTCAGAATGTGCATCGATTACCGTTAGTTGAATAAGTTCACAGTCAAGAACAGGTATCCCCTACCAAAAATTGATTACCTGTTCGACCAACTTCACGGAGCTAGCTGTTTCTCCAAAATAGATCTCAAGTCGGGGTATGATCAGCTAAGAGTCAGAGAGTGTGACATACCAAAAGCAGCTTCTATGACTTGGTATGGTCACTACAAGTTTGTGGTTATGTCCTTCGGACTAAAGAATTCCCCTACAACCTTTATGGACCTGATGAACAGTGTCTTCAAGTAGTATCTGGATATGTTCGTCATTTTATTTATCGACGACATTCTAGTATACTCCAGAAATAAGGAAGAGCATGCTAATCACCTAAGGATTGTGCTTCAGACACTCAAGGACCGCCATGTTCAGCAAATGCGAATTCTGGTTGAAGTCCATGACTTTTCTGGATCATGTGGTCTCGGGTGAGGGTACTCAGGTTGATCCTTAAAAGATAGCAGTAGTTAAAGACTGGCCTAGACCTACCTCCCCAACCGAAATCAGAAGTTTCTTGGGTCTAGCCGGGTATTACAAACATTTTATGGAAGGTTTTTCTTCTATAGCATCTCCCTTTGACTAGGCTGACTCAGAAGAAGGTGAAATTTCAGTGGTCAGATGCATGTTAGAAGAGTTTCAGGAGATAAAAACTCGACTCACTACCACACCAGTGTTGACCCTACCGGAGGGATCATATGAGTTTGTAGTATATTGTGACGCTTCTAGAGTTGGTCACGGTTGCATTCTAATGCAGCATGGCAAGGTGATAGCCTACTCCTCCAGAAAACTCAAAGTTCATAAGAAGAATTATCCAACTCATGACTTGGAGTTGGCAGCAGTGGTGTTTGCATTGAAAATATGGAGAAACTATCTGTATGGGGATCACGTGGATGTTTCTACAAATCACAAGAGCCTTACGTATGTATTCAGTCAGAAGGACCTAAACCTTCGTAAAAGAAGGTGGTTAGAGCTCCTGAAGGACTATGATATGAGCGTGCTAGATCACCCAGGCAAAGCGAATGTGGTGGCTAATGCCCTGAGCAGGGTGTCCATGGGTAGTGTGACTCATGTTGAGGAAGGTAAAAAGGAACTGGAGAAGGATATTCACTGACTAGCTCGGTTAAGGGTGCAGTTGGTTGACTTAGCTGAGGGTGGAGTGGTATTGCTTAGAGGGTCGAATTCCTCTTTGGTTGTTGATGTTAAGTCCAAACAAGATGAAGACCTCATCTTACTTAAGCTTAAGGAAGCGGTTCTCAGAAAAACGATTGAGGCTTTCTCCAAAGGGGGAGATGGTGTGCTCTGCTACTAAGGCAGATTATGTGTACCGGACGTCGGTGATTTGAGACAGCAGATACTTGCTGAAGCACACAGCTTTAGATACTCTATCCACCCTAGTGCCATAAAAATGGATCACGATTTATAGGATATTTACTGGTGGAACGGCACGAAGAGAGACATTGCTGAATTTGTAGCTATGTGCTCGAACTGCTAGGAAGTCAAAGTAGAGCATCAGAGACTGGGAGGTATGAATTAGGATATCATCATACCCACATGGAAGTGGGAATAAGTGAATATGGATTTTATTGGGTCCGCCTAGAACTCGTTAGAAACATGATTCTATTTGGGTAGTAGTAGACCGAATGACTAAGTCAGCACACTTCCTCCCGTTTAAATCTACGTATTCAGTTGAGTACTATGCTAGGCTTTATATTCGAGAGTTGGTCAGACTTCACGGGTTCCACTATTTTTCATCTCAAATAGAGGTACCAGTTAACCTCGCATTTCTGGAAGTCCTTTTAGAAGGGAATCCATACCCAGGTCAAGCTCATCACAACTTTTCACCCGCAGACAGATGGAAAAGTTAAGCAAACTATCCATAACCTAGAAGATATATTGAGAGCCTACATGATTGATTTCAAGGGCAGTTGGGATGATCACTTTCCTCTTATCGAGTTTGCGTACAACAACAACTACCACTCCATTATACAGATGGCCCTGTTTGAGGCATTGCAAGGTAGGAGGTGTAGATCTCCTATTGGGTGGTTTGAGGTTGGTGAAGCTTCTATAATCGAGCCAGACTTGGTTTATGAAGCTACGCAGAAGCTATAGCTCATCAGAGAAACGTTGAAAATAGCTCAGAGCCGTCAAAAATCTTATGCAGATATGAGGAGAAGAGAATTGGAGTTTACTGTGGATGACTGGGTTTATCAGAAAATTTCACCTATCAAAGGGGTGATGATATTTGGGAAGAAGGTAAAGCTCAGTCTGTGATTTGCGAGATCCTAGAAAATTCTAAGGTGAATTGGAAAAGTAGCTTATGAGATGGAATTACCTTTAGAGTTGGAATCTGTGCACCCTGTATTCCACGTGTCACTATTGAAGAAGTGCATCGGTGATCCAACTTCAATTGTGCCATTGGACAGTGTGGGAGTGAAAGATAGTCTCTCATACGAGGAGGTCCTACTCCAGATCCTTGAGCGTCAGGTTCATAAGCTGAGGAACAAGGAGGTAGCTTCGTTCAAAGTCTTATGGAGGATCAGCAGGTTGAGAGAGCTACGTGGGAGGCTGAAGCGGATATGATGGCTAGATATCCCCATTTGTTCCCTTCCGACTCAGTTTTAGTTTAAGGTATCAATTCCCTCCCCAAAACTGCTTTTAGTTCGTGTGTTTCAGTTTCCTTCATGTAAATGAATATGTGTCCGATTAGTGAATTCAGTTCAGACTAGTGATTCATTTCAGAGGTAGTCATTCCGCTAGTTTCCAGCTTTCATGATCAGTATTTGTGTATAAAGATTTCATGATCAGACGAGAAGGAATGTTCCCAAGGGGGAGATATTGTAATGCCCTAGAAACTCAAAGATTAGACCCGGGACTTAAAACAGAGAAAACTGGAAAATCTACACTAGGTCATAGAAAGAGTCATTCTGTGACCCGTGGGGAGTGACCACGAGTCATTAAGTGACACATGGTGAGGACATGGAATTTGGAAAATGGAGCGTCCACGGGTGTGACCACGAGTCGTGGTGAACACCACGAGTCGTGATCTGACCTATGGTCAAGATAAAGTTAGGGCCGGGAAGAAGTTAGACAATGAACCTAACGACTAGTCACCACGATTCATGGTCAATGCCACGACCCATTAGGTGACCCGTGGTTCAGGATAGTTTGAAGAATTAAGATTTGGTTAGTAAGGTTAACCGGAGCTGACCATAAATCATTGGGTCTCCTGACGACTCGTGAGGTTAGTCATTGGCAAGTTGTTGGATTTGGGGAGAAACCTCCCAGTGCTCATCACGACTGGACCCCATGAGTCGTCCCTCACCTCATAACTCGTGGAGTCCCTTGTGGTGACCAAGAGGAGGTTCTAAGCAGTGTACCTCATGAGTGTGACCACGAGTCGTGGTCACTGGACATGACCCATTAGGTCCCTCAT